>CM055983.1:22877500-23127500 GCA_029531755.1 Holothuria leucospilota
ACAGTGCCCTCTGGACAATTCGCACTCATAACAATTACCCCTCGGACAAATTCCCACCAGAAAATTTAGAATTATTGTGGTTGGGAATTGTCTGGTGGTAAATTGTTTGGGGTAGGAAATGTCTGGGGGGCAAAATTGTCCTAGGGGAGTTGTCTGGGGGAAATTGTCCAGGTAGGAATTGGACAACTCCCTAGGGAAATTCCCCACCAAGACAGTGCCCCCTGGACAATTAGCACTCATAACAATTACCCCTCGGACAAATTCCCACCAGAAAATTTAGAATTATTGTGGTTGGGAATTGTCTGGTGGTAAATTGTTTGGGGTAGGAAATGTCTGGGGGGCAAAATTGTCCTAGGGGAGTTGTCTGGGGGAATTGTCCAGGTAGGAATTGGACAACTCCCCAGGGAAATTCCCCACCAAGACAGTGCCCCCTGGACAATTAGCACTCATAACAATTACCCCTCGGACAAATTCCCACCAGAAAATTTAGAATTATTGTGGTTGGGAATTGTCTGGTGGTAAATTGTTTGGGGTAGGAAATGCCTGGGGGGCAAAATTGTCCTAGGGGAGTTGTCTGGGGGAAATTGTCCAGGTAGGAATTGTCTGAGCAGGGGTGAGGGGAATCGTCCAAGAACCAGTAAGGATACTGTCAGCACACTTTTACTTATGCTTTGATGCCTTTAGAGGCTTTACAGCAAAAATCAAGAGCATGACAGCTTTTTGTCATCAGTATCATTGCTTAATGTCAAGCTCCGATGTAATTGCTCATAGACACACTGTTCATCCTTCCCAGTAGATGTCATCTTGGCAGTCTTTTAAGGTATATTTTTTATGTACTGAACCTTCAATACTTTACTACCCAAAAGCAGAATTGTATCAGACTTGTAGTGAGTATGTACGCATACTCATGTTTTGACACAATTATCAGTCCTTTCACTTGTGAGAATGAATTTTATGCCAACTTACTGTACAAATTATGTCAGTATTCATGCAAAATTTTGTGTTGGGACTCATGGAAAAGATATGTACTCATATTCTTAATCAGGGTACGAAAAATTTTTTATTTCCCAGGAAGAGAGTCAAATTTCCTACCCTTCCTTCTCAGGTTCCAAAACGTTAAATTTCCTTTCAACTGCCAAAAAATTCCCTCCTAACAACAAAATTTCCTGGGAAGGAGCCTCCAAACATCCCTACATTTTCTACCCATGGCTCTTATTCACAATGCACGATACTACAGTTGCTTGGGTTCTTAAATTTACACACACAAGTCTTACATATGATTCTAGCTGAGACTTGGAAGATTCTGCCTCGCAAAGAGAGGAAGTGAATGAATTTGTTTGAAGAGAGGGACAAAATAAGTAATTTTCAGTGAGATTCTGCAAGGAAAAATGTTTGTTTCTTTTTTTCAAACTAGAGAGAGAAAAAGAGATCAGTACAAAAGTGCAATACAAAGCTCACATACTTTCTTGAGTTCATCTCAGTGCTTAAATAGCCTTGATTGTGTACTTTAATTGCTAATCTTGTTAAGAAAAATTGAAATATTTGTTTCAATTTTTTAAAATTTGGTCATCTTTTGATCTACCCAGTCTGAAGGTAACTTCTACTCCTGAGGGTAACATCTTCATCAGCTCAGACACATTTTATGTGGAGGTTGTAATGGGAGAAAATGGAAATGTGAAGGATGTCATGGTTGCACAATCTAAAGACCCAGTTGTAAGTTGACCGTGATTATGACGCTTACTTCTCATTGGTGGAAAGAGAATATTTTGTACGCCCCCCCCCACCCCCCAGAAAAAAATAAAAAAATAATTACCAACACTGTACAGCAATATTCATTATTACTGTAGTTTTGCATTATCATGGGTTACTTCAGAAACTGTCAAACTCAAAGAGGTATTGGAAAATGGTAAAAAGTATTGAAATAATTTGGATATCTTTTGTGAGGATATTTTATTTTCTAGCTGTTGAATAAAACAGTAACTCTTTCTGGCTGAATGTCATCATACCTCATATAAGACAAACTTATTGTGATTTGTACCGGTTCAGTCATTGTTATCTGTATCACACTGTGGTGTTACTGACCTGAGTAACTTCATCCATTTAATAAGTTTACAAGTCAACCTTTCCAATGATTTTACTTCAAAAGATGAATATGTTATGGTTATCATTATTTATGTAAGGTTCTGATTCGTTCGTTAGTTAGAGGAGATTTAACGGCACACCAACACGAATGTGTTATATAGTGTCAACTAGATTAAAAGGTAAAGTTTAAATACGGTTTCACATACGGTTCAAGTTTGGTCTCATATACGGTGCAAGGCCTTCCCTGTAGTCACCTCTTACAACAGGCGGGAAATACCGTGGACATATTCTACAACCCCAGCCCACAGGGGGCAAGGTTCTGTTTCATCGGTTTGTAAAACACAAAACACTGCACTAATCTATACATTGCCTTTTCCAAATATATATTTACCTTGATGCCTACTTAATGTCCTGTCTTTTTTTTTTGCCCTGTGTAACTTCATTAGAGCTGTCCTGAAATGTGTGAAGCTTTGAGAGAAAATAATTTCAAAGAATTTGGTGAACATCTCAAAGGATTGACAGAGTTTTATCAAGGTGGTGGAGATGGGTAAGTGTCCAGTAACATGTCTGAATTATTTAGTATTTTTGAAGTTAAAAAAATTACAAATATACATGAATGTGTATGTAATCATATTAAAATGCATAGTTTTCTTATGGATAACAACAGTTTGGACTGTCCTTGTTTTAGATTTGAGTCGAACAAAGCCAGATTATTCCTTATGTTTTATCATATCATCCACTCAGTTGAGGCTGAAAGTTGTACGGAATGTCATTTTTGATTCCTTGCCGAAGGCAGGCAAGGAATTTATGCGATGGTGATGTCGTGTGTGTGTGTGTGTTGGTGTGTGTGTGTGTGTGTATGTGACGGCTTTGCTTGTTTACACGATATCTCCAGAAGGGAAAGTTGGACAGTTCTCAAACTTGGTACATAGATGGCCCATATTGTTGTGGTGAGAGGAAGAACCCTATTGTTTTTGGTGGAGGTCAAAGGTCATCTGGGGTCACCGGGGTCAAAATCTGAAAACCTTGTTTACATGATATCTCAAGTTAGAAAGCTTGTATAGATTTCATGCTTGGTATGTAGATGCATTGTGGTGAGAGGAAGAACCCTATTGTTTTTGGGTGGAGGTCAAAGGTCATCTGGGGTCACCGGGGGTCAAATCTGAAAACCTTGTTTACACGATATCTCAAGTTAGAAAGCTTGTATAGATTTCATGCTTGGTATGTAGATGCATTGTGGTGAGAGAAAGAATCGTGTTGTTTTTGGTGGAGGTCAAAGGTCATCTGGGGTCACCGGGGGTCAAAATCTGAAAACCTTGTTTACACGATATCCCAAGTTAGAAAGCTTGGATAGATTTCATGCTTGGTATGTAGATGCGTTGTGGTGAGAGGAAGAACCCTATTGTTTTTGGTGGAGGTCAAAGGTCATCTGGGGTCACCGGGGGTCAAAATCTGAAAACCTTGTTTACATGATATCTCAAGTTAGAAAGCTTGGATAGATTTCATGCTTGGTATGTAGATGCGTTGTGGTGAGAGGAAGAACCCTATTGTTTTTGGTGGAGGTCAAAGGTCATCTGGGGTCACCAGGGGTCAAAATCTGAAAACCTTGTTTACACGATATCTCAAGTTAGAAAGCTTGGATAGATTTTGTGCTTGGTATGTAGATGCGTTGTGGTGAGAGGAAGAACCCTGTTGTTTTTGGTGGAGGTTGAAGGTCATCTGGGGTCACATGGGGTCAAAATCTGAAAACCTTGTTTACACGATATCTCAAGTTAGAAAGCTTGGATAGATTTCATGCGTGGTATGTAGATGCATTGTGGTGAGAGGAAGAATCGTGTTGTTTTTGGTGGAGGTCAAAGGTCATCTGGGGTCACCGGGGGTCAAAATCTGAAAACCTTGTTTACACGATATCCCAAGGTAGGAAGCTTGGATAGATTTCATACATAGTATGTGGATGCGTTGTGGTGAGAGGAAGAAGCCTATCATTTTGGTGGAGGTCAGAGGTCATCTGGGGTCACTGGGGGTCAAAGTCTGAAAACCTTGTGTGCACGATATCTCAAGGTAGGAAGTTTTGGTAGAGCTATAGCTTAGTATGTGGATGTGTTATGGTTAGAGAAAGATACCTATTGTTTTTGTTGGAGGTCAAAGGTTATCTGGGGTCACCGGGGGTCAAAATCTGAAAACCTTGTTTACACGATATCCCAAGGTAGGAAGCTTGGATAGATTTCATATGTAGTATGTGGATGCGTTGTGGTGAGAGGAAGAAGCCTATCATTTTTGGTGGAGGTCAGAGGTCATCTGGGGTCACTGGGGGTCAAAGTCTGAAAACCTTGTGTGCACGATATCTCAAGGTAGGAAGTTTTGGTAGAGCTATAGCTTAGTATGTGGATGTGTTATGGTTAGAGAAAGATACCTATTGTTTTTGTTGGAGGTCAAAGGTTATCTGGGGTCACCAGGGGTCAAACCCTGAAAACCTTATACGATATCGCAAGGTAGGAATCTTGGATAGATTTCATACTAAGTATGTTCATGTGTTATGGTGCGAGGAAAAACCCTATTGGTTTTCCTGGAGGTCACAAGCCATTTGAGGTCATCAGAGGTCAAAACTGAAACTTTGTAAACATTTCATTACAAGGGAGGAAGCACAGACAAATCCCTTTTTTTTTCCATTTTTTTGGTTATTCAAGTTTTAGTTCAAAGGTCATGTGACATGAGCTGACATGAGAAGAGGTCAAATTGTGACCACATCATAAAAAATGATGTAGTAGAGAAGTGTAAATTTGGTGGATGAACCTCAGTGTAGCAAAGCACCCTTCTTTCGGCAAGGAATCACTAAGCCTTTTGGCTTTCTGGTTCAGAAATTTATGTGACTCTGAAAAGACAATTTGTAGGTGAAGGGTTTTGTGTACAGATTTTTCTATGATTGCCCATTAGTGTCGAGCCAGTGCAACTTGGATGAGAGGAAAGTTATTACAGTAAAACCCTGTTTATCTGAACACATCGGGACCAAAGGTAGTTTGGATAATGAAATAATTAAGATAAACAGGGTTCCAAGCTTTTTGCCTCAAGTATGGTACACTGGGTCCATAAGAAAGAGTGTCAAAACATTTCCAAAATAATTCAGAAAAGGCTAGTAACATTGCAGACAAAATCCCCCAAAATATTTGGTTACTATTTTTTGTGACCAATGATATGACAAATAAATTTTAAGACTCTCAAAACAGAGATTTTATTCCAAAAATTCGAGCCTACCCTCTTCTAAAATGACCAAAGTTTTTTACACACTAATTGAGTGTATGGGCTGAAGAGAAGCTGTAACGATCTAGAGAGGTATCTGGAGTGAAAATTCGGCATAAATTTCCAAAAATATTAGAGACACATCTGTAGGAGACTCTCAAACAGCAATTTGCAATGTTTTTGTAAGGTCTGTTTTCATTATTTTTAGGTATGAAGCTCACTACGGTACTAACTTTCATATTTAGTGAAACTAGGACTTGTAAAACGCTAGCCTAACGTATTTTAGTATAGGAGGATATTATTGAGTCTATACTGACTCATGGCTCCCAACAAGAATTTCAAAACAAATATGTATGATTTTTCTTCTAAATTGGACAAAGTGATAACAGATTGTTTTCTATGCCCACATGTCAGCTGTTTTAACCACCATGACATCTTTCCATGACTTTCAAGGTCCCGAGAAAAATTAGTGCATTTCTGAAAAATTTTACGTTGAATTTTGCCTTGTAAAGCACTGAAAACTTGGTGGATACTACCGTAATTGTGTTGACTATTGTTGTTGTTAAATCTGACGGCTAGTTTGGATAAACAGGGTTTGGATAAACTGGGCTTTACAGTATTTAAATTATTTAGGTTTGTTTTCTGCATGATACATAGTTCATATATGCAGTATGGCAAGCCTTGAAGTTGCTTAAATTGAATGTGTAGTTCTTAAGATAGTTAAAGTGCCAGAGCAGTTCTCTCTGAATGAGTAGCTTTTGCCATCTTATGAAAGTTAGAAAATGATTTGAATTACTTTTGAAAAGTAATGAGGTACTGTAAATTACTGGTTCCTCAGAAAAACAGATTTTCTTCTTTACATAGCTTTGCAAGATAACTGTGAAGATGTTTAAGTTACCCCTTACTCTGACCCTAAGCTGATAAAGATGTTAAACTGAAGTATTTGTATAGAATAATAAAAGATTATATCTTACACTTTATTTGCATGTATAAATTGCTTCAAACTCTCTTACTACATGTTACACAATCATATCTTGACCAAATTGTTTCAGAGATCTTGATAAAATCCATCAGACTCATTCACCCAGCTAATTCTTTAATTCATTTTAATATTTGCGTTATGCATTTTTAACATTTTGTTAGAAACCAGAAGACCAAAGCATTTACTAGTCTGCAGTGTTTGGAGAAAGACTTGCTAACACTTCTGGGTTTATCAAAAAAGTAAGTCACAATATCTTCTGTTAGTATTCATTTGGTATGCTATTCAAATTTTAAATTACGATTTCTGTAGTTTTAAGTACAGATTTATTTTGCATATACAATGCAGTTATTCAAAAGATATACAGTTACCCACATCTTTAGCCTGGGAAATGTCCATCCATCATTTGGATGGCCACCCTTAACACCACTGGACAAAAAATATGATTGGTTTTTTCTTAGAAATCAGAAAGACACAAATCAGAAGGACATGTCCAGTACAGTAATCTTCATTTCAGGGTCATGGGTATGGGTAAAGTGATTCAAAATTTAGAATGTATTGCATATAAGAAGGGTTAAAATTGGAAAAAGAAAGGGGGAAAAATCGGGAGATGTTTTCGTAATATGACAGAAAAGTGGGATGAGGCCAAGAACATATTAAGCTTGCAGGTAAGGTCAAAAGGTCAAATTCAGTGATGGACTGGTTGTCATGCAGGGTAAAGAAACACTAGATAACTCATGTGCATATGTAAACAGTTCAGTTAAGTTTACCCTCAGTTAACGTCATACTGTACTGTAAACTGATAGTAGTTCCTGGACTCTCCCCAGACAATCCCCCACCCGCAACTCCTCATGGGACAATTCCCACTCTAACAATACCTACCAGGAAAATATCGTCCCGAACAATTCCCACCTTGGACAATTCCACATTTTTGGTTAGGGAAGTTGTCTAAAGGGCACTTGTCATGGGTAGGACTTGTTTGGCTGTGAATTGTCTGGGGAAAAATCCCTGTAGGAATTGGTTGGTTGTCTGTTCACATGTATAAATACTTGCAGGGGTTTGTTTGCCTTTCAGCTTGGTTGCCCAGCAACATTAAGCTAACCCACTTGACCGTGCAAGCTCCCTTTAACTACTAAAAAGATATGTTTTACATTTGTTTGAAAGAATTGCAATAAAAATTCAGTTAGTGATTCAACTTTTCAGTTGAATGTGCAGTTGGAAAGAGGATCCTAAAAGTTGAGATCAGTTCAGGTAGAGCACTACTAGTTAAAGGGAATTTCCCACGGAAGGTGAAACCCTACAAATTTAATGTCCTTTTTTTTGGGGGGGGGGGGGGCACAGTTTAGACTATGATGCTGAAATGATGTGCTCATTTTGTGATGTATATGTTGTAGAAAATGAATTGTAGTACTGATTGTGCAAAAATAAAGAAAATTGAAGGTATTTTAGGCACTTGTGTGCATTATATCATTTTGCTATGCAAAACAGCATTTTGAATGAAGTATAAAAAAGGCAACCCCCACCCTCTTATACAAGCTCTCCCATCTCAAAATCTCAGTGGTCATGATACACAAATTTGAGATCAGTTCAAAAGGCTTGCTTGTGAGCATTCATATGTGTTAGCTTGTACCTGTTGAGAATGTCTACAAGTGTGCAGAGGCCATGGAATGAACCAAATTTACTGTGTAAGTCAATGAGAGAAATACTTGGTGGTTTGCTACCTTTAACTTTGATTGACTTGAAGCAATGAATTGATTTACAAACTGTTTATTCCCTTGTCCTACCATGCTATGGGTGTATAAACTTTGTTGAATTGCACATGTGGCACTAGTGCTAGTGCTGATAGTCGAGCGTTTGCTTTGTAATCTGTTAATTGAGCAGTTCTTCTCGCGATTACAGCGATTAATCGAGAACAAGTATGACATCAGTACACTGTCATTGGTACATTGCAAAAACACATCAGAAGATATTCTGTAATGGTATACTGTGTTCATTTCCTCTGTGGTTTCGTGGAGGGTTGGGTGGCCTTAAGATTACAAAACAGCTAACAAGCAAATGTACAGGTATTTCTGACAAATTGTTTCCATGTTAATTTTATTTTATTTTGTTTTATTTTTTTTTTTGTTAGTTGAGTATGATATGGTGCTAAGTACTTGTAATAGAGAAATCGAAAGTCAGGTTTAGAAGGTGATTGCTAAAGTGTAATCGTGATTACTGAAGATCAATCGGTTACGACTGTCAGCACTTTATGGCACTAGGGCTTTCGACAACTCTTCGGTGATGGAAGACTTAATCTTGTATGGGGGAAATGGTGCAAATTACAGTGAGATCTGCTGCTTAGATAATTGTTTGTAGTCCCAGACATACAGTATTGAACTTTGGAATGCATGATTCCTTTAACATAATTTGATTGTTTCTTTCCCCATAGACCAGGGTCTACACCCCTGATATTGGTCAAGAACAGCCTTGGTTACTGCACCCCTAGGGCAGGGGGTAAGTATCTCCGTAACCTTATTATCTATCTGTCAAAAAACATTTCTTGAGGTGAAATGAAAGTTTCAAGCGTTTGAATGACTATGTGTGACTGTAGTTGTGCTTTGAGAAGTTAGCTACATGTATGCTCTGTATAAAAGATAAATTCTCATCACAATACATATTCACAATACATTCATTTCAATATCCCTAAAAAGTTTTTCACCCTTACTTGATTGATAGGAAAAGAGGGTAGGTTTGTCATACATGTATATGTAACCCACTCTGATTGGTCAATTTTATGCACAGACAAGTGAGATGAATATGCGCAACAGAGTGACTATACAGAGAAGCAACGTGTTCAAATTATCAAATTACCACAGAGTTTGAAGTTGATTGCTTAGATAGGGTTGCCAAAGTACTGTGTTGCTTTCAATGATAGAGAGTTGACCTTAGGTAATGAAACAACTTTGAGGGAGGTTTTTGAGTTAGGAACAAGGGTTGAAAGGAAACTTTATTGAGAGAATGTTAGCCAGCATTTGAGATGTGGATATTGGCCATTTAAAGAAGGCAGAAAGAATTCACCACTTACTCGGTTTTTCCGCTCAAGGACAAACATGATGTAAGCTGTATGATGAAATTTTTTGGATGACTGCAGTCAACTGCATACAAAATTAAAAAGTTGGGTCAGAATTGGAAATGTTGTTAGGGAGTTTTCCTCAAACTGCATTTATTATAGAAATATTTTGAGTATAGAGCAATCGAAAGTGTTTTGAAGGCATGTCAAAATGGTGAAATACTGCAATGTGCAGTACAGTTACCTGCAAAGCTGCAATCCTCGACAAAATGATGGGATAAAACAAGCAAAACAAGAAACAGTGCGATCACCATCCCCCTATCTACATCCCCATACCCCTGTTCAATGTTGCGGCAGCCCAACATGTTCTGAGACTTCAACATTGATACGGGGAGTGGGGTTTGTTCCATGAACTTTTGTGGAGGATTGTAGGTGTATCTCTTGTGTCAAAATTAAGGAGATCATTGGTAAAGCAAAAATGTGTGAGCAAACCATGCAACTTTTGCTCTGCTGTTTAGGGTGGTAGGCACCTATCATTTGAATGATGCACCCACTTGGTCAGTCATTGTCCACAACACTGTTGACAAAACGTGTACAGTGATGTACCCTTCCCTCAGTCACTTCTGTGGCTGTGGACTTATAAAATGGCACACCCCACAGTTACAAACTTGATACAATTTGCTATTCAGACAGACATGTGGGTCACCAGATTGACTGAGAAAATGAGGACAATGACAATGGGGATCTCAGTACAAAGTATAACAATTGACCCACAATGATCCACTTTGGGGACTGACAATATTGGTTAAATGATGAACATGTGCATCACCCCATCGTTGGTCAGTGACCCACATTTGGCTGACCGTTTGGGGGGGGGGAGGTGGTGGTGGGCAGGTCGTTCAGTTGATAAGTACATTGTCAGTAAACGGCAGGTATTATCTGCTTGATGTTACAAGTGGATGGATTCAGTTAATTCTTGTAAGAGCATTACCCTAATGATTGCCTTTGTTTTCTGTCCTGTATGAAGCAGTAAAACCATTGATAAGTGGTCTTAATAGGCAAAACCATTGATAAGTGATAAGTATTCAGTAATGTTACTGTATGCTGGAGAGTGCGCTTTCAGTGCCCCTCATAACACTAAGCTAGCATCCATATTTATATTCATAACTAGTGACTAATAAACTTTTCCATTCAGGGTACTATGTGGTTTAAAGTTTATTTTGATTGACAGTCTTTTCTGAGCAAAAAACTAGATGAATAAAGAAAAAAACGGAGGGGGGATCTTCCCCAAACAAAAAAATTTGGAGACCATTTCCACTAGGTTTTTCTTTCCATTTATAACAATGTGAGTGAGGTTACCTAAAGGAAAAAGGGGAATTTCTGCATGATACCTACTATCTTTGTAAGATGTTAGCAGATGCTGCAGGAATGTCACAACTATCTGTCCTATTGTGAAAACTGGTGATTTGACATTTTGTCAACCTTTATTCATTTAAATGAATACAGCCATAACAAAGGGAAGCATAGCAACAATCAGATACCACCTAAAAGCCAACTAATTGTCATTTAAATATATTTCCATGTTTACGGTGTTTTTGTTTTTGTTTGATAGGACGTCACATGAGGCTGACATACTTTGTGTCACCGTACGACCTCTTGGATGTAGAACAGAAACAAGCCAAGGAGTTAGGTCCAGATGGTAAAAAATTTCTTTTTGACAAGATTTGTGTCTCAATCTTTAAATCTTCACATCTGCAGCCACTTTTAAAAGATTAAATATGCTGGTTTTTTTTTTTTTAAATAATATCCAAATTACACAATCTTTAACATGTATCAAGATCCATTTAGAAGAAAGAATTACAGTTGATTCGCTTCTGTTACAGCTTTTATGTTTATACCAGAATAACAGATCTGTAGTTGAATGGATTGTGAGACTAGATGTCAACTACTTACAAGAAAATCATAGCAGCTCCCTTATGTAGATTTGAGAACTCATTTCGAAGTGGACGATTACGGTTCCTTTTTGTCAGAGCCATTTGCATAAAACCGAAGTTTGAATGTGTTTTTGCTCCTGATGAATGCATTCATTAGTATAACCTATAAATAATATCATTGATATGGGTTATTGACATTCTGTTAATTGATGCTGATCAGTTACCAATATGGTTAAGGAATAAGTGTAATGTGCACAGTGCATCAGGCTGTATTGCAGTTACCATTAAGTGTCACTTCATTCATATGCAGTTGAATGTAGTGAACTTCTTGTGATATGTTCAGGGATCTTTGGTAATGATGCTGAAGGCAGCATCATAGTGCTTTTGGTGCCAATATTGTGCAAAGTAATGAGTTGGGTCGGGAAAAAACAAGTGAAAAATTTTAAAATGGAAATATCACTTAATAGGATGGCTGATTAGCTTCATATTTGGTAAGGGTGTGCTAGTAGGTAGAGGTAAGTTTTTTGAAAACAATTGATCATCTTCATTAATACTCATGAGTGGCAGGATAAGTTTTGAAAATGGCTGAAAATGCTTTGTTTACATGCAAACACTTAGTAAGAGAGGTCTGCTGTGCACGGTACTTGGTAGGTATGTTGACATGGGTGTGAAGTTGTGCCTTATTTGCTTTTGCTTCCAATGTTATGCATATTAATGAATGGGCTTGGCTAAAGGTAAAAAATGTCAAAATGGCAATCTTTCAAAATGAGGATGGCTGGTTAGCTTGATATTTGGCATGAATATGCTAATAGCCAGAGTTAATAGTCTTTTGGTAATTGTTCATCAGCTTTATTTATATTCATGAGTGGGTATGGCCATTTTGGAAAATGACTGAAAATGCTTGTGCACAAGCAAACTCATAGTAAGAAAGGTCTGCTGTGAGCGATACTTGGTAGGCACAGTATGTAGACTCTGGTGTGAGGTTATGCCGTATAGCTTTTAGTGCCAGTGTTATGAATTGTAATGAGTGGGCCAGGCAAAAGGTGAAATCTTAAAAAGGCACTTGACTATATCCCAGTCAGGGTGACTGGTTAGTTTCATATTTTGCATGGGTATTCTGCTTTTACCACAAATATTAATATCTTTTTTTGAAACTGGGTTCTTGCTGTTAAATAGGAGGTCTTTTGATGTGTCTGGAATGTGGGGGTCAAAGGCAATGTTAAGGGTCATTTGGGGACATAGTTTGAAAAAAGCAGAAGTTACATCTGTTCTCATGTATAACAATGGACCTTTGTGGAGATTCCCTAGTGTAAACTTTGAATAGTGCTTCAAGCATAATGTACAGGAATTTTATGTGGACATGTCTGCATTGTCTTTACTATGGGAAACATTTAAAAATTATGAAAACAACATCAGATCATTCAGTGAGACTCCTGTTTGGCAAACAGCTGATTGTATGTATGTCAGTGTCGTGAATTACGGACATATTTGCATGCATGAATTGAAATTGGTTTTATATTGAATAGTGCCACACCTCGATAGTTTTATCTAAGCAAACAGTTGATTGTATATCATTCTCTTGGATCAAATACCCTTGAGCATGCATGAATCATGATTGCTTAATTGGATATTACCTCTTAATGTTAACAAATTATAACTGTATATCATATGTGGAAGGTTCTAATGTAGAATGAACCTGTTCAGTAGACTTTCCTGGTCATGTTAAAACTGATAGGAACTTTAGATTCAAACCTTCAAATGGCTCTTGGGCTTGAAAGTTGCATACTCTACTGGAAGTACCATTTGGTGACCTGACTTGAGTTGAGGTAAAATTTAACAAAACTTAGCGCCAGTGGCCAGCATCATAACCGTTGTAGAGGTGTCTCTTGTTGGTGTTACCAAAACCAATAAAGAAGGAATGTGAAAATTTCAGCTCATATTGATATTGAATATCAATAATTGGTCCATCAGTTTTATTTTAATCTGTGTAAATCTACATTAACTAGTGTTCAATCTTCTTCCTTTCTCAGATCCATTGCCTAAAGATATTGGACTCTGGGTTTCATTGGGTGTTGAAAGCTCACCACCACGTAAACTGCAAACTATGCCCTTAATTGTAACAGCCACAACAGATGGAAAATTGTGAGTGTTGCTTCCAGTTTGGGATATTTTCTTAAAATTTTGCAACCTCATTGGGGCACTGAGATCTAAATTTAAAAGAATAGATGTTGCTGAGATCGAAAAATGGAACTCATTGTACTATGGTACTCCTATCTTCATAGCTTACTCCATTGCTAATAAAATACTGAAACTAATTCTAACTCAGTTGAGTGGACAGTAATTTGTGATATCATCTTGTTTAACTCATATTTTGTGTTTTTTTTTCTCTATGGAATTAAATTTTTAGATGACCTTGAAACATGACAGATTTGTTCTTTATGTATTTTTTTAGAAACTGCATGTGTAGTAAAGTCCCTTCGTAACAGTAAAACATCAGTTTTGAAAAAGCTGTCTTGACCTAAAAAATGAAGAAAAACAAAAGACAGTCCTTTGAGTAGTATGAGGGTGATAATTAGAAATTATTCAATAAATTCCTGGTGTAAATGAAAGTATCCAAACTCTAGAGTTAAAAGAATGTTTATTTATATATTATATCAGAAAATGAATCTTATCAGTGCTACACCTGCCTTTGTAGCTTAACCACTTGCCAAGATGTAAAATGTCAAAATTTAGTAACTTATGTTGAAAATAGATGGTTGTGCAATTGTGATTTGTTTATATCCTACATTTTAGGAGATTTTCATCATCCCCCTAACAGCAGTTCACTCCAAGCTCTCATTTTTCTCAAGTTTAATGTTTCAGTTCAGTTCATTTATTTGATTTTCACAACTTCAATAATAATACATATATATAATGTGACATTTTAACAGAAAATGGTAATATATAGAATATTTATATCATTATCAACAAAGTAGAAAATAAGCAGGTCAAAGCTGTGAGGGAAGCACATACAAAAAACTCATATGAGCTTAACTAAGGTAAGTGCTCCCTAGCTAAAAAAGATGAATGATAGGCCCTAAAACAAGAAAAAAAACATGAGATATCCCTCGCAAACACGGAAAAAGTGGACGAACTATAAACTGTAACCCCCCCCTCTCCCACCACTAATCAAATGGGACAAGTACTTATCAAAGAAATTTTTATTAAGACTATTTCTAAATTGTTTTAAAGATTTACAATCTCTAATGTGATGTGGAAGAGAATTCCACAAATCAATAGCAGTATTGCTTGGATTTTTCAGGACAGTGGCTGAATGACAAGGTGGACAATGAATATTATAGGATTGGCGTGTGAAGTGACTGTGGATCTCATTATTTTTCGAAAGAAATTATCAAAAGAAGATGGTAGTTGATGGTTTAAGGCACGGTAGACAAAAGAAATTAAATTCACAGCAATGACATCACTAAGCTTAAGTAGCTTCAGATTTAAGAAAAGACGGCTAGTATGCTCATTGTAATCAGCTCGGACAATATGTCGAATAGCACACTTCTGCAATACCTCCAATTTGTGAAATAAAGTCTTATTTACAGCAGACCAAATGGTACAACAATAAGTAAAATGGGGTAAAATGAGGGTTTGATATATTGACTTCAAAACTCTAGTTGGTAAGATATGTTTCAATCTTGACAGTATTCCAACACCTCTTGATACATTGCTTATAATATGATCAACGTGGGGCGCCCAACAGAGCTTACTATCTATGTAAATTCCTAAAAACTTTGTGGAATGAACACGTTCAATGATCGTATTATTCAAATATAAATGGATGTTCCAGATGTTGCTAATGGGACCAAAAATCATATAATTAGTTTTACCAATATTTAAAGGCATTTTCTGGTGGCATTCTGTAGGGGTCTTATAGGAAAGAATAAAATATTTCACTACATGTCATCCAAACCCCATACCAAAACTCCATTCCTAACTCAAGATATCCCTTCCAAAAGACTGGTTACTTTTGACAAAAAATACCTCCAGATTTCCTCAAGGTCACAGACCATGAAGCCAAGTCGGCAAATTGTCTCAGATTCCTTTTGTTATTCTTTATAATTGGATACCTTGTTTGCCCTTGAAATTTGATACCGTTGGAATGTTTAGATGCTTTTCCGTGTATATATAGTGTAAAACTGTGACATACTTATCGCACAGCAAATAAAGTTATGAAATAATCAATTAAGTGATGTCAACATTATAAAGAAATACAAAAGCTACACCTAATCAATTTGCCCAGATGACATCACATATTTCCCATCATGCACTGCTGAACATGAAAATAAAGCATTTCTTCAAAAATTCATATCTTCCAGATGCAAAATGCTATAGACATAGGGTTTTCACTGCCTAACACAAAAAATTTTTCTGCTTTTTTTGAAAACATCAAATTTGGTCACCAGAACATACTTTTAAGGACAGTTTGTTGGCACCAAACCAATCAACATACAAATTCAGGTCTGACAAGATGGTTTCATGTAAAGTTTGGGGTTCGGTACCTTTGTAAAAAATATTTGTATCATCAGCAAAAAGAACTACTGTTGACTTGTTGGAGACCCGGCAAATATCATTTGTATAAATAATAAAAAGGAGAGGTCCTAAAATCGAACCTTGAGGTACCCCACAATCAATATTACAAAGGTCAGAAGTAACATCATTGTAATTTACAAATTGAGATCTATCACTTAAATAACTATAAAACCAGTCACGGGCTATGCCCCTCACACCGTAAAGAGTAAGTTTATGTAACAGAATTTCATGGTTAATAGTGTCAAATGCTTTTGACAGGTCTAGAAAAATGCCAACACAAGATTCATTATTATTTAGAGCATTATACAGCTTATTTGTTGTTGATAGAAGAGCCATTTCAGTTGAATGACCAGGTCGAAACCCGTACTGGTTATTGGAGAGGAGATTATTGTTATCAAAGAAATCAATGAGACGATTAAACAAAAGTCTTTCAATGATTTACGAGAGCCAAGGTAGAATTGATATGGGACGATAATTTTCAAACAATGCATGATCACCTTTTTTGTAAATTGGGACAACACGAGCCGTTTTAAGATTTTCAGGATAAGTTCCAGTAAGAAGTGACAAATTAGCAATATGGGTGATGGGCTTGGCAATATAAGGAATGACATGTCTCATAATACCAGGTTTAATATCATCAGGACCTGCTGATTTATTAGGTTTGAGACAGGCCATTGAAACATTAATTGTTTCACAATCATCTACAGGTGAAAGAAACATAGAGTTTTTGTTGGTCATTTCAAGATTCATAAAGTCTCTATAAGACTTGATACTACTTATATCCGCAGAAAGATTTCTGCCTATATTAATAAAGAAATTGTTAAACTCATTGGCAATGCTATGTGGATCATTAACTAAATTATTTCCACTCTTAAAAATAGTATTAACATTACACCTTTTATTCCTGTTAAGCAGGCTGTTAATATTGTTCCAAGTGCGCTTGGAATCATTTTTACATTTGTCAAATTTATCATAGTAATACAATTTCTTGGAGACACATAAGATATGATTAAGTTTATTACGATATTTCTTGTAGTTAAGGTGATTAACCTCTGAAGGATTTCCCAATTATTTCTTAAAGTGTACCTAAAGTCTGAAAATTCAAAAATATATATTTACAGAGCATGAAAACTGAATTCCAATGGTCCAATTCCCATCTTCACAGGACTTTCTTAAGCTGAGATATAAAATGTTGAAGTTTATTCACTCGATTTAAAAAGGTAGATTGCGCAATAATTTGTGATGTCATTGTTGTACTACTCAAATTACAATCTTTGTATTTCTTTGTTTTTCTGAAAGCCACCGCACCTTGTGCCAAAGTGTGATCGCGTTCTTACTGCTTTGGGGTGACTTGACTATTTAAGCCCTCTCTGTACAGCATGTCATGCATGAAAACAGGAAGCGGTCAAGGTCATATAAACATTTTTAATTTTAAAAGAAAACAAAACATTTAATGTGAGTTGTACAACAAGAATGTCAAAAATTATTGCGCAATGAACTGTTTGGATTTAAGTGAATAAATTTTAACATTTAATATCTCAGCAATGGAATAAGCTATGACAATGGGAGTTGGACCAATAAGATTAATTTTGTAACCTCTGAAATATATATTTTTGAATTTTTAGACTTTAGGTCCACTTTAATAAGTTCATTTCTAGTTAATCGAAGCCCACAGCTTCGATTGTAGGGATTGCTTTCGGGGACATGACTTTTTCGACTGCTTATCCGGCTCGGTATACTTTCTCGTGCACACAAGTTCAACATTAACGTATTGGCACAGCGAACAGCTACGCACGCGAAATGGCAAATTTTTCAAAATCCATCCGTCTACGTATACTCGTATGGCAAATTTTTCAAAATCCATCCGTCATGAAGTACAGTATACACGTAGGCCTATGGCAATTTTTTCAAAATCCATCCGTCACGAAGAATACACGTTCAACATGGACGTATCGGCATAGGAACAGGTACGCATACGAAACGCATGCTGCTTACTAAATTCCAACCATCTTACCGAAAATACTTAATAGATTGTGTAATTTAATATGATCGAGTGGTTAATAATTATAATGATCGTAAAATAATATTCAAACATGTTTTCAATACTTTTGAACATCAACGATCAACTAAGAAGTGCATTTTCTAGTCCCTATTTCCGTTGGAAACATATTAACATTTACCAAGTGTACGACGGATACATATACGTAAAACTTACACATGTAACATGCAACAGAAGTTGTCTATACATGTACGTGACGTGCCCAGGCAAGGCGCGCGATGTGCAAGTGCAACGCGGTGTGTATACCGTGTATGTGTACCTGGCAACATACAAACAAGATATGTACATGTGTCCTGTCATGTCCTACCTAGTAAGTAGTATATATAGCCCAATCTACAGTCAATAACATTAGCCAAAGGTAATTTTAAGTTTCGTTTTTTGAACTTCGTGTTAGTTTGCTTTGTTACAGTAACGATAGCGTCTGTTTTTTGCCCCGTTGGAGTAATAGGAGCGCTAATGTAACTTTTAACGTTAGGCTTACAGTAAACAAACCATCTGTGGCTCGCAAACAGTTGGGAGTGCTTCGTAGTTTCTCCAAGTTAATGGTACACTATAATGATATAGTCATCCATGGTATACTAAAGGGACCGCAATTCGACAGGGTCCGGAATTCGTTCACTCCATACCAATTGTACAGCATCGCGCCTTCGTGAAGGTGACCGAATTCCGGTCCCACCATGCTACTAGTACTACAGCGTAGAAGTAGTAGCCTACTAATTGTGTATTGCCTAGGACTGTAAACTGTTCAGTTCATGTGCATTTTCGACTCAGGACAAATCACCAAAAACAAGAACACAAATCTCTCTTCACTCAAAAAGTTTGAGACAAACATACAAATACAATCCTGAATCTGTCGGGCTGGCTTCGGGGGCTACTACGATTCAAAGTGAATCATAAGCTGCGGCAGATCGGGTACGTCCGCCTGGGGCCTTTCATAAGGTGGCCTGGACTAAGTCTCACTGGAGCCATCAAGCTCATAAAGTTACAAGGAACTAGGTGGAGCATTAAGGAAGAGATTTGCATTTTGCCTACAGTCCTAACGTTAGGAATGCAATGTAGACTAGTCATACGGTATAATTGCAGCCTTTGTCGGTAGAGCTACGTTCTGTATGGCTAAATCTGTTTGCTGTGTGATATTGTTGGTATTTCTCTACCAACAGTTTCAACAGTCATGGGCTTCAATGTACTTGCCTGCAAGTTCAGGATTTCTAGTTTTAATTGACTTTAGAATGCCCGTGGTGATCCATGGGTGACGTTTCTTCTGCTTAGACTTTTTAATTCGAATATAAGGAAAACAATTGTTATAAATAGTAGAAATAATGTTACAAAATACACTGTTAGCACGATTTATATCGTCACATACCAAGACTGAGGACCAGTCTTCTGAAGCAATTTCAGTCGTAAACCTCGTAATATTACTGGTGGATAGATTTCTCATAAAGAATGTATTATCAAAATCACTATGACGACAAGGAATACTAATCTGAGAGAAAATCGGAAGATGATCACTTATGTCAGTAATTAGTACTCCTGACACTACACTTGATAAGTTTGAATTGGTAAATATATTGTCGATTAAACTTGCTGAACTTCCTGTAATTCGTGTTGATTTCGAGATTAACGGGTAGAAGCCATTTGATGAAAGCATGGCAATAAAATCAGATGATGAGCTTTTGTTGAGATCAATGTTATAATCTCCCATAATAAAACATTCCCTGCCTTCATTAGAAATGGATAGTAATATGGAGTTAAAAATTTCATGAAAGTCTTTAACAGAGGAGTTTGGAGGTCTGTAAACAACACCGACAATGAAAATAGTTTTGTTAAGACTTACTTCAACAAATAAACTTTCAATCATATGATTAAAGATAGAGAGATCATCCCGCTTGGTTGAATCTAGATTGTTCCTTGTAAATAAACATACACCACCGCCTCTTTGATCAGATGTTAAAATGTTAAAAATGACTCTCATGCCAGTTGTCATATTCTTTCCATCAGAACCCATGTCAATACAGCAATTGGTCCTACAAATAGTATTCTACTACCAGCCGTCTTTACTCTCACCTTGAGTCAGCCAATGCCAGTCTCTGTAATGCTTCTGAAACAACTTCAGAATCGTTATGGTAAGTATGGACATTAGGTACTTGTCTCCCCTGGGGGGTGTTGCATCTCTTCTCTCCTGCCCTTGGAGGGGTAGCGTTTTTGCACTCAAGTGCCCCAACAAAAGGTTTACATTTACGTACATCCTTCAGTTACTTCTCTGATTGTCATCTTTTGCAATATGACCAATCCTTTAGACACAAAACTGATGCTCAATTTGAACACTTGAGTCACACAAGTGACTAAAGATGTATGGGACTCAACTGTGGAATTTTGTTAAGTATGATGTCTTTAGTGAGTGTGCCCACTTTTCACATATACTTGACAAAATGACAAACTTTTTAGTTAAGGTGACTTGCTCCAGTGTCACTTGTTTAGGGGGTGTGGTTGTTAGTATGAGTACCCATCTTTTACTCATGTATGAATACAAAATTTTGCATTTGTATTAATGCACTGACTTTCAAAGCTTGTGAATATGAGTAAAGAACTTTTCTGGCAATTGCAAGTAAAGCAAGTGTATCCAAGTATGAGCTTGCTCTTTCAGTCTACCTCAGAGTCACTTGGTGACTGAAGATAATTGGTTAAGTAACCCATACGTGAGTCCTGTAATATGTCTGTCACCCACCTTTGACAATTATCAGGTCATAGGGGTTTCTGTGTTCTGTCCTGTGGAGCAACATTGTATGTCGTGTAACAGGCATGAATGTCATTGTCATCATTGAAATCTGGGCTAAAGGGCTATTTTTGGTTTCGATGAAAAGAGAAACCTATGCGGTCATGATGGCGTGTGTATGTATGTGTGTATGTGCGTGTGTGTGTATGTGTGTGTGTGTGTATGTGTGTGTGTGTGTGTGTGTGTGTTTGTGACACTTTGCTCGTTAACACGATATCTCAAGAAGGGAAACTCTGACAGTTTTCAAACTTGGTACATAGATGCGCCATATTGAGAGGAAGAACCCTATTGTTTTTGGTGGGGGTCAAAGGTCACCTGGGGTCACCGGGGGTCAAAACCTGAAAACCTTGTTAACACAATATCTCGAGGTAGGAAGCTTGGATGAATTTCATACTTTGTATGTAGATGCGTTACGGTAAGAGGAAGAACCCTATCATTTTTGGTGGAGGTCAAAGGTCATCTGGGGTCACCGGGGGTCAAACCCTAAAAACTTCGTTAACACGATATCTCAAGAAGGGAACCTCTGACAGTTCTCAAACTTAGTACATAGATGCCCCATATTGAGAGGAAGAACCCTATTGTTTTTGGTGGAGGTCAAAGGTCACCTGGGGTCACCAGGGGTCAAAACCTGAAAACATTGTTAACACAATATCTTGAGGTAGGAAGCTTGGATGAATTTCATACGTAGTATGTAGATGCGTTATGGTAAGAGGAAGAACCCTATCATTTTTGGTGGAGGTCAAAGGTCATCTGGGGTCACCGGGGGTCAAACCCTAAAAACTTCGTTAACACGATATCTCAAGAAGGGAACCTCTGACAGTTCTCAAACTTAGTACATAGATGCCCCATATTGAGAGGAAGAACCCTATTGTTTTTGGTGGAGGTCAAAGGTCACCTGGGGTCACCAGGGGTCAAAACCTGAAAACATTGTTAACACAATATCTTGAGGTAGGAAGCTTGGATGAATTTCATACTTAGTATGTAGATGCGTTATGGTAAGAGGAAGAACCCTATCATTTTTGTTGGAGGTCAAAGGTCATCTGGGGTCACCGGGGGTCAAACCCTGAAAACTTTGTTAACACGATATCTCAAGAAGGAAAGCTCTTACAGTTCTCAAACTCGGTACATAGATGCCCCATATTAAGAGGAAGAACCCTTTCACTTTTGGTGGAGGTCAAAGGTCACCTGGGGTCACCGGGGGTCAAACTCTGAAAACCATGTTAACATGATATCTCAAGAAAGAAAGCTCTGACAGTTCTCAAATGTAGTACATGGATGCCCCATATTGAGAGGAAGCACCCTATTGTTTTTGGTGGAGGTCAAAGGTCACCTGGGGTCACCTGGGGTCAAACCCTGAAAACATTGTTAACACAATATCTTGAGGTAGGAAGCTTGGATGAGTTTCATACTTTGTATGTAGATGCGTCACGGTAAGAGGAAGAACCCTATCATTTTTGGTGGAGGTCAAAGGTCATCTGGGGTCACAGGGGGTCAAAGCCTGAAAACTTTGTTAACACGATATCTCAAGAAAGGAAGCTCTGACAGTTCTCAAACGTGGTACATGGATGCTCCATACTGAGAGGAAGAACCCTATTGTTTTTGGTGGAGGTCAAAGGTCACCTGGGGTCACCGGGGGTCAAACCCTGAAAACATTGTTAACACAATATCTTGAGGTAGGAAGCTTGGGTGAATTTCATACTTTGTATGTAGATGCGTTATGGTAAGAGGAAGAACCCTTTCACTTTTGGTGGAGGTCAAAGGTCATCTGGGGTCACCGGGGGTCAAACTCTGAAATCTTTGTTAACACGATATCTCAAGAAGGGAAGCTCTGACAGTTCTCAAACGTGGTACATGGATCCCCCATATTGAGAGGAAGAACCCTAATGTTTTGGTGGAGGTCAAAGGTCACCTGGGGTCACCGGGGGTCAAACCCTGAAAACATTGTTAACACAATATCTTGAGGTAGGAAGCTTGGATGAATTTCATACTTATTATGTAGATGCGTTATGGTGAGAGGAAGAACCCTATCATTTTTGTTGGAGGTCAAAGGTCATCTGGGGTCACCGGGGGTCAAACTCTGAAAACCTTGTTAACACGATATCTCGAGGTAGGAAGCTTGGATAAATTTCATACCTTGTATTTTGATGCCTTATAGTAAGAGGAAGAACTCTATCATTTTTGGTGGGGGTCAAAAGTCATCTGGGGTCACCAGGGGGGTCAAACCCTGAGACAGAGCTCCCAACCAGCACGGACTTTCCATATTCAGTACGGAAAATCATTGTAAATATGGGAATACGGATTTTTCCTTGATAATCCAAATTTTGAATGAGTAAATAGGTCCTTTCACGAACTTTATTATTCTTTAGCCAACATATCAAAAGACTGAGAATAGACTACAGTATTTCACTTTTCTGTACAGTACTGTAGTGTATTTATTTGAGCCCAGTAATCTATGCTGTTATGTTATTGGTTAAATTTTTGTCAACAAGTTGATGTTAAACCAATCAGTAGATAGTTTGCAGCAGATCCATGACATTCCATAAGCTACCATATCATTGGTTGATCAGTTGTAAATAGATCCACTTTCAACCAATCAAAAACTGTGTTAAAAGCTAGTTTCTGAGTGCAGTGACAGACTCCTGCCAAGGTCTGTTGAGCTGGCTGAGTAGCCCAACGTTAATGTTAGATTTGACTGTAACTGAATTGGAAAACTAGCACCAAGAAATCGAATAATAAAAATTACAGCAGGAATATCACAGTATGTTGTAATATGGCTCCTCTTCAGAGTAGCAGAGTAGTATGAGTAACTTTAGTGGAAAATTTACCAGGCAGATCAAGTTTTAACGTAGGCCTAGGCCTAACAGTTAGGGCCTAGCCTAGGCCTAAGTGTTGTTACAAACCAACAACAAACATTAGCCTACACACACAATAACGTTAGACTCAGTACATAAATCTAATGCAGAGTTCCAGGTTTATGGGCTAGGCCTAGACAAAGTCCTAGTCCTGTGACTAAGTCCTAGCCTAACTGCCACAGTACAGGCTAGCCTAATTGTAGTACAGTATGTATGGGCTGATATAACTTATTAGTTACTTATTAGTGACCCTGATGACTATCTTGGGAATTCCTGGGAAATTTTGCTTTTTGACCTCTCGTAACCCCAGATGACCAGTGACTGAAAGATATGGGACATCATGGCATTATTTGGAATAGAACATATATCATCGAAACCTCAATGCATTTTTGCATTCTGGTTCATGGAAGTTAAGGGCCATCTACATGATCATACATTTGTTCAAAGAATCATGATATATTTGTATGAATGTGGACTGCTTTCCCAACAGAGTTAAACACCATCCAACATGTACTACCATGTTCAAATTTTTAGCTGCATATTGCATTTTCTCAACAAATGTTCAAACTTGTCAGTCTATTCTCATTATTCATTCACCATGCATGGTCAATGTAAGAAAAGTCAGTGCTCCAACATAAAATGCCTTATAGAGAAATTTAATCTGAAATTTACAGTTATGTTGTTTTAAACCTAAGAAATAAATTATGACTGAAAATTAGATAGAGTAAACATACTCAAAAGTTTGAATCTGTGAAACAGTGTCATACGTACATTTGTATGATGATGTCCATGGACATATGTGTGATTGTGTATTCAGATGTTTTAAATTGCGACAAACTTGACAAACTGGAAACTGATTTCCTTAAGATGTGAGAAATAGTAATAACCTAATGGGCATGAGTTGCATGTTTGTGTTCACCATTTTGAACAAATTTATAATATTTCCAGTAACTGAATAGTATACCTTCTTGGCAAAGCATTTGTGATTTGTGACATCAAGAAAGTTTGCTCCACTGAGCTATGTAACTGGAGATGCACGTCAATGCAGAATATGCCTTGAAACTGAAGCTGATGTGGGGGGGCATGTGGTGAAGGTAAGCTTATTCAAGTCAATTTCGCTGTCATAGAAATTATACGTATGTACTGGGTATTACATAGCATGCAATCGCCCAGTGCTGTGCAACAATAGGCTACATGCAGTATGTATACAAAGCTTGGCTAGTCTGCACATCCCTTGGCCCAAGTATCACAGGGTGTTTCTTCTGCCAATTCGTGTGAGAATTTTGACAACTTGGATCACATTTCTTCAACTGGCTGGCTATAACGTTAGGCCTACAACATGAAATCTTGACGACTGTACCAAGTACTGTATATGGTTGTCCAACAGTGCAGTCGTTATTGAAGTGAACCGACTTGAAAGAGCTAACCTACATCATGTGACTGTCCATGGAGGCTTCAAAACATTATTTTGGAATGATGCTCCCTGTCATATAGTTCAGTGATCAAATGCAATAATACACCATTGCCTCAGCGTTTTCAGTTCTACATACGCATTTCTACAGCGGTGTTATCAACTTGAGTAGCTGACCTACATCATGTGACCCTCTGTGATGGCTTCAAAGCATTATTGTGGAATGATCCTTCCTAGCTTATAGCTCAGTGGTTTGCTCAGTGTCAACAAAGAATGGATCAGTCTTACACATTGTATTGTCAACTTTGAATATTCAATGTTGAATATTCAATGTTTTGAATAGTCTGTGTTGTGAATAGTTGTCAGTGTTTTGGATGGTCCAGTGTGTGACATTTTTTAATCAAATCAAACCCTGAAATTGCAAAGGACAAAAAGCTACCAGAACTTTTGGAATAGCTGTAGCCTTGGTCTAAATTAAAGGAAAAGAAACAGGAAAACACAGGAGGCAAAATATTAAACCTATTGCCACAAACTGCATCTTAGATTCTTATTTGGTTTGTCCAGGTATTGCTGTTCCTATGATTAGTATGGTTGATGCATTGGGTTTGGAATTGTTCATGTTTTACTTCTATCTTTTGAAAGAATCTGTGTGTTTTCTTCCCTTCAAATGAATTTGCTTAAATGATGTGGGAATGTAATGGAACACTGAACAGTCATTTTATTCTGTGAAACAATTCTATAATTTATTGCCTTCTCCCCAGGAGTAACCATGACGTACAGTGAACCTCCTACAGCCCTTCCTATCAACACCCTCATTTGCAGACACATGTTGGATCCAGACTTTGCCACGAATCCTCAGCAGCGGACGCTTCCCCACCCCAGAGGATACACCTTCCATGTGGTGAGTTTTGTCAGATTTCCTTTTAGTATGTATAAGATGTCTTACACTTCTTTGTATGTCCTTGCAGAAAAAGCTACCTTGGAACCTGTTTGTGCTAACCCCTTTTACTTTTCATTAGAAAGTGGTTGGGTTACAGGGAGGGTGGCTATTAGGCTTGGGTGACTCCCAATATTTTTGGAGTTGGGTACCCATGGCCCTGTGAGCCACAAATGTGAATGGAGTCGCAACTTCTACAATGACATCATAACTGATGTAGGAATGTATACCTCAGCAACAACAGTCTGTGGATTAATAGTTAAACATACATCAGGAGGCTAATACAACTGGCTCTGTTATGGCTAAGGTTCCAACCTGCCAATGTCAGAAAATCTTAGTGTCCAGTTATAGAGGAAACCTTTGATAGAATAAAGAAAATAAAGAGCTAGTTGTGTTAGTATCATTCATTGAAACGTTCAATATAAAATAGTTTTCTCCAAAATATGATTTTTGGTCATATTTATGACAGTACTAGAATTCCCCAGGAACCCCCATTCCTGTGAAAGTGGAATAGTTACTGAACCCCACGCCAGGAGTCGAGACTTAAAAGTATGGTCTGGTGACCAAATTTGATGCTTTCAAAAAAAGCAGAAAAATTTTCTGTGTTAGGCAGTGAAAACCCCATCTCAATAGCATCTTGCAGTTGGAAGATACAAATTTTTGAAGAAATGCTACATTTTTAGTTTCCGCTGTGCATGATGGGAAATCTGTGATGTCATCTGGGCAAATTGATTTGATGTAGCTTTTGTATTTCGTTATAATGTTGACATCACTATATTGAATATTGCATAACTTTATTTGCTGTACCATAAGTATGGAACAGTTTTTCACTATATCTACACGGAAAAACATCTAAACATTCCAACGGTATCAAATTTCAAGGACAAACAAGGTAGCCAATTATAAAGAATAACAAAAGGAATATGAGGCAATTTGCCCACTTTGGATCATGTTCTGTGACCTTGAGAAAGCTTGGAGGTATTTCTTATTAAAAGTAACCAACCTTTAGGAAGGGATATCTTGAGTTAGGAATGGAGTTTTCGTATGGGGTTTGGATCACATGTAAAGAAAATTTTTTATCTTTCATACAAGACCCCTACAAAATGCCACCAGACAATGCCTTTAAAGAAGAGTCGGTTAGCCTGCTCAAGCTTAGTGGGTTTACAGTAAAGCCAAAATATTTGTTTTCCAAAGTCGGGATTCCGTTTTGTTAATTTTTAATTTTCTGTGATCTTCCCGTTTTCCCGCCTTTTCCTTGTTTTGTCCGCTTTTCAATAAATGAAAAATATTTGCTATGAATTGTGTACGGTTTGCTGTGGACAGGGTCTCGGTAGTCCTGCGTATGTGTGTACGTTTTTCACGCTGCTAAGCTGTAGTAGAGTAGTAGTAGAGTCTAGTAGACCTTGAAAACAGAAGCAGTATTCATTTTTCTGCGCCTTCAGTGATCTAAAACGGAAAGTTTACAACTTCTGCTCACATTTCTAATGTTTTTTTCATCGCCAGTCAAAATCACGAATTACGTGTTTTATTATCAATTCCATGAATTCTGTCCGTTTTCTGTAATGCGGAAAAATGTTGGCTTTAGTTTACAGCCAGCTGAGAAGTACCATTTGGCCAAACAGGTTAGTCTGTGGTAAAGGGGAAAAGAATAGACAAAGGCTATTCAGATTATTTCACAGCAGAGTAGAATTGGAATATTTGCACTTTTATCATATTCAGGAAACCTTGTATGTGGGTATTGTAGATCAGTTTAATGTGCATAAGTTTGATTAAATGTGTGTAGTAGAATGCATTTAGTATTAAACTCATAATGCTGATGAAATTTTGTTTCATCTTGCAGAAACTGCCAGATCAAAAACATCGCTACTTCGTGACTGATTCTTTAATGGTTGGGGATGTACGTGGGGTTCTCATTACCAAGATATTGTTTGTACAGCACACTCAAGTTATTCAAACCCTTCAGTGCTTGCGTCAGCAAGCCACATACAATGCACTTGTGTCCAGCTGTGTTAGGAAAACAAGTGATGGAGGTAAGGAAAACTAGGTTATTGTGAAAGTGTTGGATTTGTGATCCATGTCTTCCCAATCCCACCTCAGGTTTCATTATACCAGACCAGGATCCACCTCTTGGTATTTTCAGGAGATCACATTCCTACCATTTCGGTCAGATGTAACCCGTGTCGTTCAGTAAATTTTCAACCTTGAACAAAATATGCAGTTGAAAAATGACCAAAAACTTGCTGGAAGTAAGAAATTGTTATATCTTCTTTCAACCAATGGAATTAAGCAGATGAGTTAAGGTTCAGTTTGATTTGCATGTCCCACAATGCTCTTGGTGTGTCCACTTTATTGAAGTTGAATCGTTATTTTGTTGAATTGCGTAGATGAGATCACTGATGAACATGCATTAAGCCCTAGCACATTTACACGTCACTCTTTCTGTAGCTGCAAACACACACAACATACTAAACATGAAGTGATTATAAGTTGTGTTGCAGAAAATAGTCTATGTGACATGCATGCTTGCCATGTGTAGGTGCTGTAAACACATTATAGTTGAGTTTTTCCACCTGCTAGTAACAGATGTCCTTAATGAGATTAATGGGTACCTGCGAGGCAAGATTTACGTTAAGGGGTGTTGACCAGGGGCCAGTCAATCCACAGTTTGCAACACTTTGTAGACTCTGGGAGTACCTTGGTATTACAAAATACTATGTGTACATAAAACATGAAATGAACTAATGAACTCATGTCAGTATGCTCAAATCAAGGAAATTTTATGTGGATAAATCAAAGAAAATACTCCTATACTAATTAGAACACTTACTTTAGTATAAGATTTGATAAAGTGCCTGTTTATGACCAGGCACTTTGTATGAAAGGTAGAAGTCTCCTATTTGAAGCAAACTAGGGGCTAAATTTTTGGAATTGTGGGGTAAAAATTGCATAGCAGTTGCGTAAATATTGTAAAGATTGCTGAGAGGTAGCCTGTCATTCAGGTACATTTTAATCTCAGCTTCAGGGTTTCTGCCAAAGGGGGGAAAGGGGGGATTTGTCCCCCCCCCCTTTCCAGAAGAAGGTAGGTAAACCCCCCCCTTTTCATTTCCAAAAAATTAAAAAAATTGTCCAGATCTTGGTTTCTTACTTAAAGAAGAGGACACCTTTGCAGCAATGTTTGGACTTCCATAAGTAAATGGCCTTTAAAACCCTTCAAAATGCACCTGATAGGGGTCGTGAAGCAAGCTTTTGTCCCCCTGAACCTACTTGTAACTTTAGCCATGGACAGCATCAATTTGGACTAGGGGTTTAGGAGCAATTAATCCCCCCCTTTTTTGCATTTCTGACGGAATCCCTGAGCTTCCTATTGGAGGAATTGTCAGAAGGGTCGGTTATTTTTGACAAGGAGTAAATGTGCTGCAGTGTCGAGAGTTGGATTTTTTAGATTTTTTCCTTCGTTGTAAATGCAAACATTTTGTTGAATTCTTTTCTTTTAGATGAAGATGATGATGAAGAAGAAGTGTTTGAAGTCACGGCCTACCATCATTGCCGTATGACAGTATTGTTTGAACACCCTGCTAAAGATGGAATGGCTTGTGGTATGTTGTAGAGATGATAAAAATCAGACTCTCATGAGCTTGAAATACATTTATGTGAATGTCCCTAAAATTTGTGATTGCTAACCACACTTTGATTGACTTATGTGATCAAATTGTGGTAAGCAATCATTATGTACTTCAAAGGCAGAGTTTGTATTTGCCCTCTTCTTATGAAGAGGGCAAATACAAACTCTGCCTTTGAAGTGTATAAACCTCTCTGATTGGTCAATGATATTTACCAATCAGCAAGATTCATTATGTACTCAAGATTGCACAGCAGATTAGCCATACAAATAGGAAACACATTGAGATTTTTAAATTACGTGGAGTTGTCAATTACTTTTGCTTAGAAGTCTTTTTAACCAAATTGACTTTGGACAAAAAAAAGGATATCAACCAGTTTTCATAATTTCATTATGAAAACTTCATATGTAACAATCAAGGAATTGTATATTTCCTTTATGTTATAGAACCCTGTGTAAATTTTCTGTAATATTTTTAATTAAGGCTTAGACCCTACATTTAAATTGTCAAAAATGTTTAGGTGTATGGTAAGTCTGATTATGAATCTCATGTCTTTGCAGTTGAGTTTGATACAACAGAACCTTCAAATCCAAAGTGCAAGCTCTATCAGAGGGAAGGGGAAGAACCATTCTGTAGTGACGAGTATGCAACCAAGGTTTTACAGAAGTGTTTATCCATACCAATTACAATGCGAGCAATCCTGAAGAAAACTGTTGGCTGGCTGGAAATGAGAAAACAGAAAGAGGTAAAGACTAGACTTTCATAGTACAAAACGCCTAATGCCTACAATTATTAATTGTGTGTTACAGTGGTTTAAAAAAAAGTCGTACTGGCTGGTTCAATTCTCATTGTCTCAGGACGATAAAATGCTAAGGCATAAAAAGTGTTGAACTTAATTTACTTAAATTTAATAAAGTGAATTGTACAATAATTTGTGACGTCACTCTTGGGTAACCGAAATTATATGTCTCTGTGCTTCCTTCTTTTTACTTAAGCCAGGAACTTTATTCCAAATTGGAATCTCTGTTAGTACTTCTTTTATGTAATGCAAAAGTTCAGAATGAAAAAGCATCATTTTCTGGTTTGTTGAAAATGAAAAGCAGCAGTTAACTTTTTAAGATTGGGGTAGGGGGGTAGGTGGGGAGGGAGGGAGGGAGGGGTAGTCTTCTGGTTTGATTTCTTTCCAGTATTTATTATATCTTAGTCCTGTTTGCACATTTAAGAGTACACAGTTTGATGAGTTAGCATCTTTAAAGGGAAAGGTTTTTCAATGCATTAGCCTGACACCACCTGAAGATAGCTATTATCATTATTAAAACCATGTAGTTTCTCCACACACTGTGAAAGTAGCTTGATCTTCAAAATACTACTCATGACATGATTACAGAAGTTGCATTATTTGAAAATTTGGAAGTATGGGTGAACAACATTGTAATGGCTACAATTGCAGTAAATTTCTTCCAGTAAGAACAATAGATCTTGAAAATGTAGTTACCCAGCTATCTTACTTTGAATTGCCTAACATTCTGGATCTAAAAAATGATATTTTTAAAGGTATGGAGATTATTTTGTGCCATTAATGCAATAATTCTCTTAAAAGAGAACAGTTAACAGAAGTAGATATAAACTTAGTCCCTTTTCTGTACCTTTTATTTGTTTGTTTCTTTCTACACTTTTCCAGGCCCCAGCTGCAGCCACTCCAGCCGTTGGTCCTCCTACATATCCAAGTCAAAATTTACCATCGTCTGGCCCATTCAGCACTCTTCAGAAATTCAGTAATTCCTTTGGGGGCTCAACTGGGCCATCTTTTAATACTGGCAGAATCAAAGAACGAAGTATGTCAAATGTGTCAAATGTTCCAGGTAGCATTTTAAGTGATCTGTCTAGTACCTTTGCTAATTTTTTCCCTCAAAGCTCAGCTCAGCCAAGTTATTCTGGTACTGTGACACCATCTCAAACCACTGTGACAACTCCTAGTGATCCTGCTGCCATTGCATGCAAGCAAACTCAGAATCCCATGTTGGCCAGTCTGCTACAGAGTACCACTGTGGGTGGTGGACCACCTGCTAATCGCCTCCCAGTTCAACAGGTACCCAAAGATCCAATACGAACCCATCATCCTCCTCCGTTACCCCCACCACCAACCACGACAGCTGCGCAACAACAGAAGCATACCAAGAACCCAATGCTTCTGAATCTACTCCAAGAACCAAACATTGATGCCAAGCTGGCTACATCTCTGCATGTTAAAACAGTCAAAAAACGTAAGAGGAAGCCAAATGAGAAATCCCCAAAACAGTTTCCTGAGGAAGAGCCAGGTAGTGCCAGTCAGGTTGGAAGTGGTAGCCAAGATGTATTTGTGTTCCCGGGCAACACAAAGTTGTCATCCATTCCTTTTTTAAGTGAAAATGCAAAATCCCTGCAGCGTCAATCCTCCACATCATCAGAGCCTATGAAGTCACCTTTTGACCCAACAAAGTCAAATACAGTATTAAATGATCTGAGTGCTCTCCTGCATAAGCCAGTGGATCAAAACAAGCCACAGAAGAAGAGGCAGGGGAGGTCGGATAGTGTAAGTTCGGCATCAAGTGCAGGAGCGGCAGCACCATCACCTAGACAGTCACCAAAGACGCCAATGTCCCCTGCAGCAACCACACCAAGGCCTTCTCGCAGCATTAGTAGCACTCCAGAGCTTTCTGCTCCCAGCCCATCTAATGTCCTGCCAGGCATGATTACTGAAATGCTCCCTAAGTCGGACCCTCTCCCTGCAATGGACCCTGCCCATGCGCTCTCTCCAGATTTTCCAATGCCACAGAAAGCTCTCACTACACCATCACACCAACTTACCATTGATCCCTTTGACTTCACAGAAGATATTATTCAGAAAAATATCCCAAACTTTGATATGTTTGTCAACTCCAAAACAGACCCTGATGATTTTGGTCTACCAAACGTTAGTTCTGCCATTGCCAAACTGGAATCTGCATCCGATTTAGAAACAGAGGATGATAAGACACCCACTTTAGATGTAAGTTCTCTCCTGTCATTGACACCAGGACCATCTAAACCAACCCTTGTTGGCTCTAGGTCTCAGTCTTTTGACCTTCAGTCTCCAGGCACCCCATCTTTGAGGTCTTTTGGAGAAGATGCTTTGGATCTGACAAAGGCAGAGAGCTTAAAATCTCAGAGTGGAAACACAACTCCCAGTGGTAAAGAACTCAGATCTTCAATCTCATCTCCTGTTGCACCTGCTCAGGGATCTATGCCTTCTCCAACAGTTACAAAGAAAGCTGTATCCAAAGCTCACACTTCAAAAGGGAAGCCGAAAAATTTTACATTGGAGGGAGCTGGACCATATCAAACTGACGTTACTAAAAAGAATCGAAAGAGATACAAGAAAACTGTGAAGGAACCTGGTGGACAGGGGGAGACTGGATCTAAAAAGAATAGAAAGAAAGGAAGGAGACCAAAGTACCCAGACTCCTCACCAGAATGTCCAACGGGTGAAGGTTATGAAACTTCAGTGCGTTCTGAACAACCTCTGAAAATGACCATTAAGCTCAAACCAATTTCTGAAACTAAGCCAAAGGTAAAAATTGCTGCTCCCACTCCAAAAATAAAAGTCAAACTGCCAGCTCTGGATCCATCCTCTACTCATAGTGGGAGCACAAAGGAAGACAATTCAGAGACAAATTTGAAAGGCCCAACTGCAATAACAACCACAAAGCCAGTCCATCAAAGAAGAGATTCAGATGAAGCAAAGAAAGACAAAGGAGAGGTCAAGCAAGGAGAAAAGCTGCCCAAAAGAGAATCAATAGAGGGTAGCAGAGCTGATGTAACAGACCGTGGAATTGTCCGAAGACTTTCAGAATCTCAAAAAATGATTGCAGAGAAGAAGTCAGAGGATCGCCCCACATTGAAATCCCAAAGTTCATTAAGTAGACTGAAAACGCCGTCACCCAAACTAACAAAAATACGAGAGGGTGTGAAGCGTTCTCCACATGGGGTAGGTCCAAAGGGGGACCTGCAGAAGAAAAGTAGAGAAGAGATCCTGAATACAGTTTTAAACCGTAGCTCTGTTGCTGATTATAAGATACCAAAACTTAACAAAAGTGGGGGCCAGAAAACTCCTGCCAAAACAGGACCAGAGGGAGATTCAGGAAACTCTTCGACAGATGCGGCTAAAAAGTCAGGACAGTCACCATCATTGACTAAAAGTGCTGATCAGACCAAGTTGTCCTCTCCTCTTAGAAATTCAAATCCATCTGTGCAGAGGCCAAGAAGTGCATCCCCATCTATGCGTCTCGATCCTGCAAAGAGATCAGATGCAAGTAAAAGCTCATTTACAAAGCCCACTCCAAGTCAGAAGGTAGGGTCCGTCAGTCCAAGAGGTTCTGTTAGTCCTCAGAGCAGTTTCTCTACCAAGAGCCGAACATCTACTGAAAGAAGCTCAAGAGGCGATACTCCATCTCCATTGGGGTCTGGGGCATCTCCAAGCCATAAGCTGTCATCTGCATCTCAACTGAAGACTCCACCTGTGTCTACTTCATCTCCAAGTCATCCCAAATCTGGCCTCTCTAGCACTGGTCAAGTTAAGTCTACACAAGCCAGCTCATCACCTGTGCATTCTTCTAAGCCCCTCAGTACATCATCGCCAAGTCAAACCTCAAAAGGAAGTGGAAGTAGTATAACTACTTCTCATACAAAAACTGCATCAAATGTATCAACTACCTCTACCAATAAGACTGGTTCCTCACCAAGTCACCATTCAAAAGCAATTACGATGGTTGTTTCATCGGCAAATCACCCGATGAAGTCTCCTTCTGTCACCTCACCCAGTGGTCCAAAGCCTAGTACCCCAGTCAGTCAAGCCAAGACGATTCAGTCATCAAAGCCACCCATCCTTGCGACTGCCGGACCGGGTAAGTCAGCTCCCAGACCCGCTCCCCTAGTCATCACTACCAGTACTCGTCCAGTGACCCCAAAGTCTGCAACACCCACAGCCACAACTCCAAGGACACCGGTAGCTACTACCCCAACCAGTGCAGGACCAAGGCTGAGATCACCCCCAGCCAAGTCTAGTAGAAAGATAGCATCACTCAATGCCATTGTAAGTAAGCTGACAGAGAGAGTTCAAGAGAAGGAAAAACCAGCAGAGAGACTTCCAGGTGAAGAATCTGTCACTCTGGGAGAGAAAGGAAAAGATGTTGAAGAACCCAAGAAACTTGAACTTGATCAAGGTGATAATGAAAAAGTTGTATCAGTACTCATCAACTCTGGTTTAGTTGAAAAGTCACCAGTTGTAACAGCCAAGAATTTGGCTACAAAAGCATCTCCCTCAAACAAACCTGCAGGGAAAGATGATTCTGCAAAGGCTGCCCTCGCTGCAAGACAAGCAACTGATGCTAAGCCAGGTCTACCAAATCCCAAGTCTGCTCCGGTATCACAAACCAAATCTGCTGTTGCACAGGCATTAAAAAATATCTCTCAAGCAGCGAAAGTCACTTCAACTCCTAGCAGTAAACCAAGTCCATCACCTTCAACTACCTCAAAGACTTCTACCCCAGCGAAGAGCCCTGCAAATGTTAAAGCAGCACCATCAAAGATGAATACAGCTAAGGTAGTTACAAGTCCATCTGACAAGGGAAGTGGAAATGTTTCCACCAAGTCTGGTGCAGTTACATCTTCATCCAAGACAGCCACTCAGAGTAAGGTCAGCAGTCCATCAGTGAAGACTTCAGTGGGCACAGTACCTCCAAAGACATCATCTGGAGGTCCTCCAAGACCTAAATTAATTATTCCTTCTCAAAGTAGAGGAAGTTCGCAATCAACAAGTCCAGTGAAGACTCCTACGAAAACATCTCAGTCGCCATCATCTCATCGACCAATCATTTTGAGTAGATCTTCATCTACCGTGACATCTCCTGACAAAGGAGCAACAAAGGTTACTAGGGTGCAGATTGCTCCATTGTCCTCCCCAGGGGTAACAGGCTCTACCCCTAGTGGTGGGAAACAGTCAGTTAAAGGTCAGTCACCATCTGTCTCAGCAAAGACAAAGCCCGAGAAGAATGACAGCAAGAAGGAGCCAGATTCTAAGAAAGGTACTCAGCCACCATCAATGGAATCAAAAGATATCCCTTCTGGTGCCACCAAGATACCATCAGAGAAGACATATGCAGTTGGTGAAAAAGGTGGCAAAGATGGCTTGTCAGAATCTCTTACTGCAGAAAAAGCCACTGGTGTACCCAATAAAATTGGGGAAAGCAAAGAGACTGGATTTCCCAAAAGTGGAGACAAAAATAAAAACAAAGCGGATCAGAGGAAAGACGATATGAAACAAACCCCAGCCAAAGCTGAGGTGAAACCCTCAATGGCAGAGGCTGCAGCAAGCACAACTGCATCAGTTTCTAAAATTGGAACAGTTTCAAAAAGTGAGAAGAAGGAGGAGGCAGGGTCCAAAAGTGATAAAAAGGAGGAGAAAAAATCTTTGAAGGTAAATCTAGATTCATCATCAGTCCCAAAACAATCTTTGAAGAGGACAGCCAGCAGAGAAGGTGGAGGGGAAGTGCCAACAAAGGCAATGAGGACTTCCCTGAGTGCAGAATCAAATCTAGTCCAAACACCAGACTCTACCCCAAAGATTATTCCTTTGCCTACAAAATCTGTGAACAAACCAATAACCAAGACACAAACTATCAAATCGGTGGTGCAACCTGCAAAGGCTGGGAACCTGGTAGCAAAATCACCCCTGGCATCATCTGTCCCATCAATACCATCCATACCATCGATACCCAAAGATATGGACTTTAAGGTTCCAAGCCCAGCAATGATACCACCAAGCAGCCCAAGAACAATAATCCATGGAGTCAGAAGTCCTGGACCATCTTTTAAACCCAGTAGTCCAACCAAAGCCACCAGTCCTGTTTCACCAGGAGGAGTACCAAGCCCTGTAGCAGGAATACCAGCAACAGGAGGGGTACCCAGTCCTCAAGGTGTGAAAAGAGCTGCCACACCGGAAGAATGTGCTCTCCCTTCCAAAAGGAGCATGTTACTTGAATCTTGTTCTCCAGTCAGCCCAGCAGAAAGTGATGACGGGTTGGTGATAGATGTCCCAGCTTCCCCAAGTCAAAGAAGACAAAAGATGTTGGCTGAAAAAGCATCTTCCAAGGAAAGTGGGGATGTACCAAACAAAGGGATGATGCATGTCAAGTCCCCGCTTCCCAGATCTCCTCTTGCCAAGTCACCGTCAATGGTTACCAAATCTCCAGCAGGAATAAGTGTTGGTAGTGGCGATGCTGGTAGTCCGTGCACATTGGACGATGATTTGATGAATGAAGCCCTCAGCTCTATTAGGGAAATTAGGGAAGATCTGGCGTGAGGCTGGGGGAGATATTCTGAAAGAAGCCTACAGAAGTGAAATGTACATATCTACTTTAAACAAAAATTTGTAAAGACGTCTTTTCTTTGGTTTAAAGAGTAATATAAGTTGGCGCTTTTAAAAGTCCTTTTGAAATAAACAAGCTATGTTAGTATTTGTACAGTAGTTTTAAAGATGTTCTTCAGTGGGACTATTATTGGTGTAACAATCTTTAAGAGTTAGGTTGCTGTTATTAATATCCACCTCTGTGATGCTTTTAGTTGTTTTGGTGTAGTTAATTGCTTGTATAACACATTACTGGACATATGGTGTGAATATGTGTGCCTCAACTGGACAAATAACTCAAGATGGGGAAAATCTCCGTCTCATAAAAAGCTGTTAATTTAAAACAGGTTGTCATATCAAAGACTGATTGTGTTCTTGAGATACCAACATTTATGCTATTTTCTGACCATCAGTTAGCATGTATTACCTCTGCTGTAGAGTAGGAAGGCCAGAAAAACTTGTCTTTGTCAACTGAGGTCCTTAAAATTTATTGTAACGGTATGCCTTTTGTACAGCCTTTTGTACAAATCATTCATGTTGTGTCCAGTAGTAGTACTTAAAAGTTGTACAATATGAGATTTAAATACACAGTCCACAAATTTTACTTTATAAAGAGCACAAAGGATTCATACAAACAAAGAATAGGATAAGTTTTGACATACTGTGGCTCCACAAAAGCAGTCTCTGGTCATCACTGGTAACATGACTTCACATGTGTCTGATCTGTTGATTGGCTGCATTATGTAGCCAATTTGAACATTCATTGGGCTACTTTTCCCTTTTTCATTTTCCACCATCATGATAAAGTGGTAAGGAAATGTCTCTCTTCTCAAAGGTGGCCCATTTTTATTTATGTAAACCATGGTTTCAGTTATAATTCAAGGTCTCTCAATACTTGCCCTGTGAAGAACATCAAAATGTGTTTCAGATACTAAACCTTCAGTTTGTTCACTTAGCTGTGTGTAATATTGTCAGACAAAGCAGCTGGACTTTTGTTATGCCTCCCATCTAAGTTGTGATGATATATTCCCTTTAAATAGAGAGTGTGGTAGTACATAAGTACAATGCATGGAAGCAAAATGTACCAACAGCAGATTGGAAGATTGCATGTACAAGACTAGTATTTTGTGTAAGAATTCACAGTTTTTGAGTTTGTACAGTGGTTCTCTTGACAACCGTAGCAGTTCAAAGAGATGTTGTTCCGAAGAAAAAGGTTCTCTTTGAAGTAAATCTCTTAAACGTAAGGTTGAATAGGGTATAAAATTATCATTGTGGAAAGAAAAGAAAGCAGTTGTTCAAAGTGTTTGTTCCCATGCAAAAGCTTTCATGGACTTGGTCTGTGGGCACAGCTAAATCCTGATTGTGTATTTTGAAATGCCTGTATTGTGTCATCACTGCAGTTAGTGACTAAGTTGCTCAACTCTCCCCTTTTAAATATATTTGGTGATTTTAGCTGATTGCATTACCTTGACATTTTTGTGCATAGTAATTTATAAGAGGTGCTGCTATAAAAAATCATGGAAAAGCTGTGAAAATTTTGAAATTTTTAAAATACAACTTTCAAATGTGGCCAGTAATGCCAAGTCAAACATCAAAATTGTCATAAAAATTTCAAACTTTGTTAGCTGTCAAAAATTCCACAGAATGATTTTAAAAAGAAAGAAAATATACACCAGTGGTATATTTCAATCATTCACACCTCATTTGTATTGTCCAAACATGCTAGGAAAATTTTACTCTGTGGAAATCTACTAGAAGAGTGAATTGTTTTTGGTAAAATTTTTTGTAGAACTTTGCAGGAAACTCATAAAATAGGTAACTAAAAAAGCATAAAATTTGTGTAATTTGTTGTCACAAAGCTTTAAAACTTTAAAACTTAGTTTATTACACTCCAAAAAATAGATGCGCAGCATTTTGTATGAAACACAAACCCCAAGTTACATCTGTGAAATGCTTGGTGGCAAAGTTTGTTTCTTGTCACATATTTTAATTGATGAAATAAATACTAGACTCTTGAAAAGAGAGAAAGCATTTGTTTGAAATGTTAGCCTCAAGTTTTACAAGTAAAATCACAGCATTATTATTCTGTTTCCTCGAGAACAGCTTTCAGCGTGAGAGATGGTTTCTAAAACTAATGCGGGAGGATTGAGGTTTTCATTTTGTCAGCTGTTGGGACAGGAATAGTAGTCTCTGAAAATCTAAACTTGCAGTTTGTATTATATGCTTAAATATTTTACATTACATCACATCACATCACGTTTGATGTTGTTTGGCATAGGCCATTTCATCCCTCATGGAATAAATGTTTTAGCAAGTGTATGTATCCGAACAATAATACTTGGGATGTGGAGGGATACATTGAAGCCTTAGAGGGTGTAGGGTAGAGGGTAGGTTTCACTGCTGCACATGCGGTGTTACTCAGCCTGTTCCACCAGTCTTGCTTGAAAACCTTAGTGTATCTTCAAAAAGAAATTTCAATGTGAATGCTCTCACTTTTTTTTTTGCTCTGTATTTATATTGTACATAATATATTTGGTATGCATATTCATATCATGCCAAACATGAACATAATTTCTTTAATTTTTGTTTTTCACATGTTTTCAGTGCATGTCATCTTTTGTTTCAATTCACAAATATTGTACAATTTAAAATGAATGTATAATTTTATCATTACAGCCAAGCTGAAAGTCAAAGACAATGAAGCCTAAAACAGAAAAACAAAAATAACTTAAGGGGGAGCAACTGGTGAAAATGGGAACCTGCTACCACCCCTTAGAATTTCTGCATGTCACTGTATGGACATAGCATTCTTGATAATGCAACAAGGACATGTTGATATGATAGGCCTATATCATTGTAGTCTATTACCAGATGCATATCACCATCAACAACCATATGTCTGGTTAGTGCAGACACAAGGGGTAAATTAGGAACCCTTGGAATCCAATTAGTCCCATTAAAGTGGCATATGCTGTGACCCAATTCACTAAAGGGACTAGTTAAATTAATTACTTCTCAGTTTTCTCTTAACCTCAACATTGTCTTTCCCTAAAGAAATACTTTGTCAACTTCTTTTTCTTCATATTGAGCCAGGTAGGACAAGCTATTGGCCTATCATTTTAAAGGGAGAATGCAGTCACCCCATGAAGAATTTTATAGTAGACTATCCTTTTTCCTGAATGGCTCTTGAGAATCATGTGACACTATTTTTCTCACTCAAGTAAAATTTACAAGGAGAAACTGCTTGGTTTACCTTGAATATGCAATATTTATGTCCTAAAATATTATGAAAGATACTTAGAAGAGAAATAAGAAGAAATTTGTGACACTTAGCTGTTGTTTCAAGTTTGGGGCAACTGCTTTTGACCTTTAAATGCATGCTAGCCATAAACTATTACCAGTGCAACCCAGTCCAGTTTATAATTCCATAGTTTTCCACTAATTTGCAATTGTGATTTATACTAAATTTCATTGATTGGCAAGAATGTATTAATTTTGGTTCCCAACCCCTAACCAAAATGGGCTTGCAAAATGCAAAAAACTGAACCAGACATGCAGGCTCACAGCCACCAGAGGTATTACCTGAGGGTGTGGGACCTTTCTTGTTTCATTTGACGAGTCCAACAGCTATGGTGAAGGCACAAAACAAGTTGAACTTCATTTGAACACTTTTCAGGTCTTCTGGTATCTTAATAGGAGGAATAGGGAATCTCACCAGGTCACATCTTATCCAAAAGGCCATGAAACTGAATTCATACTGCAGTGACACTGCCCGACAGTATTGTAACTAGTGGAGGGGGAGGTATATAAGAACTCCATACACATCACGATCAAAAGGACCATAGGAAACCGATGTAGGCTTGTGCACTAGTACTGTCTTCAGGGGCCCATCATTATTCAAGTGAAGTTTAACGGGCCTACAGTATCTCCAGCCCACACATCGCAGATACATGTTCTCTAATTGGCCTTCTACCAATACGACAGCTCATGTGAAATTCTTGTTTCAAAGCCCAATGCAACCCCAGTCATCATTCATCCTACCCGCCCACAACCCCACGCATGCATCAAATTGTGGGCCTCTAGTTCCAGTATTGTATCACAAAAAAAAAAAAAAAAATAGTCAACCTGTGACTTTTGTGATCATTTTGTGCACATTAAATGTGATTTGAAGGTAGTCAAATGCATCATACCACTGTTCACACTTATGAAATTATTCCAGGACATCCTGGGGTTTCGCTCATCTCTAGTCCCCACTGGGCAATGCCACTGCACTCTACTTGGAGTCCAACAGTGGCCCTGAATCACACTCCTCAGGAGAGCGGTGCATTCTGTGCCGTTGTTCGGTCATTTCACTTTTTCCATTTATCTTTAGAGGGTGGGCCTCTTTGGTGTCGTCTTCGCCCCCTCTCACCCTCAAGGCTAGATATGCCACTGTCCCCGATTGATTGATATGTAGATGTTTTAAAGCTGATGTAACTAGTTACTTTCAAGTTGTAACTAGTTACTTACCAGTCAAAAAGTAACTACAGTTTCTACATTGTAACTAGTAGTGTAATGAGTTACAAGTTTAGAGAAATAACTGTAACTATAACGAGTTACTTTCAAAGTGTAACGGGAACAACCCTGATCATTCCAAAGTCACAGTTTCTACACAACCAGATTTGAAAACTGGGGAGGTACAATACTTTGCGATCACTGTGTTTCTAAGATCACCACCGTGTTCAAGCTGATAATGTGTAATGTTTGAAATCAAGGGGTCCCCAACCTATTCAACCTGGCTCTACAAAAGGAGGGCAAAAACCATTTCCAAATGTCTTTTTGATGGGACCCTGGGATGGTCCTGCCAATGTGGCCACCTTGTTTGTATCAGTCATCTGACAAAATGGTATTTACTGAGTCAAATGAAATCACTACCCCACCCCTCAAGCATGCACATACACCATACCCAATTTATCAACTGGTTATCTCGCCATCTGACAGTGGCGAGGGAGTCAGGAAATATGAAAAAAGTTTGATGTATTTGAGCAAGATCATGATGGCAGAGTGAATTCACACATAAAAAGAACCCATTCACTACACCAGGATGAGTGACCAGTAAATATCCAGGAAGTAACATGTGTAACTCATGACTGATCAAGATCATAACTCCTGAAAGCAGGAGAGTGATGTCTGATTTGTCAATCAGTCTATGAAATGCTGCTTTTCAATTGGTAAACTGTGATGCCACCCATGCAAGTGCCCATTTCAGGTTTGTCAACATAAACTTGAGGGCCTTGGTCCACTGCTCTTCTGAATTAAACTGAATTCTGAAATTGAAAGATGAGATAATATGAAAATTTCACCTCCTATCCATACTCATTTGTTAATATGAAAAGGCACAAAGTGAAAAAATTGTCTAAATTCCTTTAAAACTTAATAAATTTGTGCTTGTACTTCATTTCCATTCTTTAAAATAGTATGACATAAATGTCATAAATTTTCCATAGTTCTTCCTCATTTCTGTGAAAAACTTATCTGAGGATTGGCATAAATACAGGATTTCCATCAGTATATACATGAATGCTAAAGACTTACCTAAGACATGAATGCAAGGAATGGAAATAACTTGTAAAACCTTAAACCCCCCCCCCCCCCAAAAAAAAACCATTAGTCTCAATCCACTTATTCTGCCATACCACATCTCTCTTCAATGCATTCATACAACATTCTAGGATATTCAGCACTAAAGCCTGCCTTGGTTATATTTGTCACCAGAAACATAAAAACACTACATAATTATAATGTATTCAATATGCCAATTACCTCCAAAATAGTTCACATTCTCTCAGTAAAGTTTACTTTTACCCCACTCTCTCCCCAAACTTGGCACATTTCTTTGCACCTTCCATGAAACACTTTGAGTTTGTATGGCCAGTTCTCTACTGATGAAGACACTACGGAAGTCTGCCAAGCCTTTCTGGGCTATCTTCAGTCTGCTACAATTTGAGAGCATGTGTTGCTTCCCTGTACAACCACTCTGCTGTGTAATCAGTTCCAGTATCCAGTACAACTCCCCCCTGACAATTTCCACCTTGACAATCCCCCAGAAAACACCCCCCAGAGCAATTCTTCCCCACACAACTGACACCCGGACAATGCCCACCCTGGGCAATTCCCACCTGTGACAATTCCAAAGTTTATTGTGGGGGAAGTTGACAATTCCAAACTTTATTGTGGGGGGAAGTTGACAATTCCAAACTTTATTGTGGGGGGAAGTTGACAATTCCAAATTTTATTGTGGGGAAAGTTGACAATTCCAAATTTTATTGTGGGCAAACTTGTCTGAAAGGCATTTGTCCTGAGTGGAAATGGTAGGAGGGGAAATGGTCCAGGAAGGGAATTGTCTGGGTGACAATCACCAGAGGGTGAACTGTCCCACAAGATATCCAGGGGGAACTGTCCGGGGAATGGGGAGAAGTCCAGTCATGGAATAGTCTACATCTCACTGATCTGCACATGCAATTAACCATTCAGTGTGGCTTACATGCATCTGTAGATATGACATGCCAAATTTTTTATCTCAAAATTGTGACCGACCTAACCGGCAATCACCGGTTAGGTCGGTCACGTGATACCTGTCCCTGTGGGTATGCAGCATCTCTCAAGAATGTGCCCTCCTTGACCTTACAGCCCACATGTAATACTGGAAGTTATTGATGGTCACACAAACTGTTTTTGTGAGTTAAGTTTTTCTTTTCCCTTATAGATATTGTAAACTGCAGTTTTTTGAAGAGCAGAAAAGAACTTTACAGGGAAAAAATGGTCAAAAGAGAGGAAATATGAGCTTATTTTTATGTGTACAAAAGAAAAAAAAAAAAAAAAAAACCGTTGGTTAATTGACTGGACACTAGCTTCAAAAATCAGTGAACTTTGAAATGCGTGATCTACTTGCTGACAGGTGTAGTGGACCCTGATAACCATAATCCAAATCACGGGCTGTAACAATTGGGAAAAAGTTCTCTATCTCGGGATTGTTGTGTTGGGTTTTTATGTACTACTGTTCAATATTGGCCGGGGTGAACTAGGAACATCAGAAAATTTTCTACTTTGTAACATTATTTCATATTTTCAGCTTACATGTGTTCTTTTGAGAAATTGTCAGACAACAAACCAAGACTTTGACTTCGTTAAATTGTGATGCCGCATGATTACTAACTTCAAGAAATTATTAAAAAAATATACAGCTCTAAGTTAGGATTTTTTTCCCAGTCAACAGCCTGTTAACTTGTGATCATTAAATTTAAGAATGACAGCTGATGTCCCATTGGAAGTCGGGCCTGCCGGGCCTGACAGAGGTTAAAGTTGCATGTTCTATAGAAACATCGAGCTGTAGAGACTGGGTAGTGCAGTCCAGGGATCTGTGGGGTAACCAGCTTCTAGGTTACAGTGTTAACCGATTGAGGTTGGGATGAAATTTTTTAGGGGGCCTAGGTATCAATTGGGGGGGGCATTGATCCGCCGTCTTTTTATTCTTACACTCCATTTTAGAATTAGGAAACAACAATTTGGGGGGGGGGGGGCTAGCATACATCTGATGTACGGTCGGCGCGCCTGATGCATATAATTATGTGTCTGGTCATCAGTAGCAATAGGCCTATAGGGCCTGTATGTATTGACAAGATTTCAATATCACCACTAAAATGAAGCATTTCGCTATCGTTCCAGATATGCGACCTTTACCACATGACACAGTATCGGAAGGTGCATCTACATCTGCGGCGTATTCCCCCAGATAGGTAATGTGATTCGTTTTGTTGTGGGTACCTTAATATTAGAATTAAGAAAAAATATCTAATTTGCAACAGTTCTTTGTACAGTAATTAGGAATAAAAAAAAACAAAAAAGGGTAGGCTTTATGACCCCCAAGGGAAGTGCCGGATCCCAGTCGGCAAGGATTCTTCTGGGGAGCAAAAGTCTTCCCTTGCAAATTTTAAAGCATCGTTATTTAAAATAATGGACACTAAGCCTTAGAGATAAAGTTGTTATTCCCAATATGCCTGTTGAAATGCGCGTTTAAAACAGGCAAACAAAAGTCGCCAATCCTTAGCAGGTTAGAACATAAACATGGACTATATTAGATAGAAGTGTGGAGTTAGTTTTACTACAATTAAGAGAGGGATTCAACCAGGGTCTGCAGTGGGGACCGCATAGCTGCGTTGAAAAAGATATATGCTAGATATACTTACCCAGTAAGGCAAACCTGAGCGTCAACTCACTAAGTTCACCAAAAGTTAGATGCTGGAAAAGTGCGCCTCTCAAAATGATGTTTTGATGTAAACATTTTTGTGCCAAGGTTTGTTTACCTGAGGACTCACTGATAAGGAACAGGTGGGTTCATTGTGTCCAAATCGAATACGTAAATGATGGTTTGTGCACAATTTCTTCATTGTCTCGTACAATGTCTCATTCGGATGGGGTTTACGGACGGGGGAAAACCAACCCTTGTGGACGGGGCACGTTGCCCCCTCCTTCGCGACGCCACTGCGTACAGTTCAACTAATAGTGGTAGTTTTGGGGTTCCCTACGCCTGCTGCAAAAACTAAAACGCAGAGTGTGTAAGACTAAACTTTGCTTTTTCGCGCTGACGCAATAGGCAACTCAAAGATTATCTCAACTTCAATATATAATTATTGGGGGAGGGAGCAGATTTTAAGTTGTTGACAAGAAGTGTTGTAGTACTATGCGTGTCAACTAATTAAGACTTTTGACTCGCAAGTAATAGTCCACTCAGTAAAAGTTAAAAGTCAATTGAAACACCCCAGCCGTGGCATATTCAGTTGACGTGATATCACTGCAGCGCACCAGTATATGTGCCATTAGGCTAAAGCTTCTGCAAAAGTAAGGAATGTCAATATGCCAATAAAGGAATCAAGGTTGAAGAGTTCCAATATTGGCGGGGAATACTAACTGTTCTCCAAACAAAATAAAAGGTCACGATTTTTTGGGGTCAACAAAAAAAACAAAAGGGACTTGGACATTTTTCCCTGTTTCGTTCTTTTCTCTTGAGATGAAATATGTCATCCCTGATGGCAATCAGTCGCCCCGGACAGGCACTTGTTTTTCTTCCGTTGGAAAGCTTGGGCAGATTCTTCCATAAAAAAAACCAAAAAAAAATTTACCCATTTGTTCTTCAATAAAACCCAATTTTTAAACTTCTATTTAATAAAAATTCTCAAAATTTATCAATATAAACCTTTATATATAATAAAATCCCCAAAGTTACAAGATTTTGTAAATAGAAGGCAAAGAAAATTCCGTTTCGGACATCCTTTCAGCAAGCTCGTTGGCCTTTGTCGGGGCTTCCGGTTTGGCTGCCCCTGTCGGGGAGTTTGCTACCCCCCCCCCCCCCCCCCCGTCGGGCACAAAATCTTGGCCCACCTCCGATGATACGTGTAATAGATTAAGCTGCTTCAAGTTTACCATCCCCAACACGGCTCCAATTTTGAATCCATTTGTTAAGGCCAATCCTTCCGGAAGTTGTTACTATACCAAGCTACGAGTTTCACGTAATGACAATAAGTTTAGGTGAATTTTTATTCCCTTTCCCAACCCCTGTAGGGGCCCGCACAACAAAGTTGTTTCCTAATAGTTTGACCAACTGAATACACGTCAAATTGACAATGTTTGAGAATTTTAAAAAGGCGTACTTCTTACAATTATAAATTGGGGAAATTTATTAAAGCGGGACTGGATTCCACCACGGGAACAACCATCTCAGGATCTCTTAAAATTAATTAAAAGTTTGACAATTGAATACCGCCTTTTTGGGGGGCCCCAGAATGCCGTGGTTTGGAGTGCGAGTTGCATACAAACTTAGTGTTTGCAGTAATTCAAAACTTGTGAAATCACTTCACTGTTCTCATGTTACAGTTACCATGGATAAGCCTATCGTATACATGTATAAGTACTAATCCTGCAAACCTCATTGTTGTATAAATTTAGAAGGAGACGTCGAGCAGCACTGATGACCTGCTTACCCATGCTGAGATAGAATTTATGAGCCACAATTCACATGGACCACTTCGTCATATAGCGGCCTACACTTACTTCAGTCAAATAATATGCAACCCCTGGTAGGCAAAACTGAGGTATTAAAATTAATTGCACAGTTGATACAAAGAACCAAAACATGTAACTTAAGTAACAATACTAAGCGAATTCAGTCGCAGTTCTAATGCGGGGTTGGGTTGCCAGTGGGTAGAAAGGCATGGGTAATAACCAAATGAAGATTTGTGGACTGTCAATAAATGAATAGAAGAACAATCCGCTAGGGGATGTTTTGAATGTTTAATGACTGTTGCAGAAAAAAAAAAAAAATCACGCAATCCCCTTGTCCCTTGACCAATATTAAAATGTCTCGGCGACCGTAGCTGGATGGGCTGCCTGGGTCCTCCCACCGCACCCACAAACCCCACAGTACTCCCCATTTGTATGTTTAAATGTCCTAATTCTCGGTATTACTGTTACATACTTCGTATGCAATATAATCCCATTTCAAGCAACTTTTTTGACTTGCCATGATGTAAATATATATGAGCCAGTGCTAAAACTTCAAAAATGCCAGTCTCCTTCTGTTGCTGTAAATTAATGGTCTAAATATCCAACTGGTAATAATCTTTTACCTTGATGTACTGTACATTAGTCACACACGCTCACAGTAACAAAATTCATAGATTACTCTGTCCCTTAGTGGGCCATTATAAAGTTACCTCTGGCTAAGCTAGCTGGTTGAAACTTTGAGGTCAACAAGGACAGACCAAAATAATATCAGAGAATAAGGGGCTAGTCATTGCCTCACAAATACAAAAGTTTTTTTTGGTAGCTTTCATTTGGTTTCAATATGGACAACCTTTTCTTTGTAAATTGAATCATTTCATCGTTTATATTCCATCAATTAAAACAATATTTCAAAGTTTTCAGGTTATGGTCTACAGTTTTCCCATAGTTCGTTTCTTCATAAAAAGGATTTGAAGAATACCTAAATGTCTAAGTGTAACTTCAAGGCAAGAGTCTGGATGATGGGGGATTCCCCTAAGAGGCCCTGTAAAGGTTGCTGGAATGCTACTGTAAACGATCCCTGGGACTCAACTCCCACTTGAGGCCCCAAAAGGTTGCAATTTTTGGTGTACACTAGAAACCGGAAGTTCCCACTTTGTGGTTCAATATTTTGTCATGATTACTCTATTTTCATTTCAATCACATAAGGTAAACAATCACAAATTCTTAGGATGTTATCACACTTTTAGACTCACTTTATGGAATATGATTTGTTGGTGTTGGGGTCTTCAATCTTGCCATTGCCAATCTTGTAGGGTAAACGAAAACTGCTGTCTCCCCTTTCAATCTCTTGCTCAAACTGTTGCAAACAATCTAAGAAAGCTACCATGGCTTGATCAACCCTGCAGAGAAAGGAAAAACAAAGTTATCCTGGCATTCCATGAGACAAGATAAGACAGGTGTCACATATATTTTCAGACAGCTAGATAAACAAAATAGTAAATAGTTCACAAGGTTCAAGTACACTCAGTTGGAGTTACACCCAGTGCTCAAAATCCAGCAGTGTGAGCCAAAGCTCCTTATGAATGACAGTTCTTGGATGATCTCCCCTCCTCCCCCTCCCACCTGGTTTGGATAATTTCCACCTGGACACTTCCCCTTGATGACAACTCCCCCAGCAAAATTCCTACCTAGAATAATTCACATTTTTGGTGGGGGGGGGGGAACTTATCTGTGTGGTATTATGTCTGCCATGGTTAGGAACTGTGTGGGTACCAGTGTCTAGGGTGGGACTTGTCCAAGGGAAGCCATCCAGCAGGGAAATAGTCCAAGTAGGAGTTGTCCATGAGGAAGTTCATCACAAAGTGTAATATCCTTAGCGACTAAATAATTCCATGTCCTTTTCACGACCAAATTTCATAACTCCAGAACTGTATGCATTTGAGTGGGAAGACGAAGACAAAATACATATTGTACATTTTCATAACAGAAGTTGCATGGCCTTTACAGAATTCCTTCCACCATTTATCCACATAACCATATGTTTTCCTTGACTGGAAAGTGAAAATAAAGGAACTACAGTAGGAACCCTGGTATGACTACAGATGTGTATGCTAAAGTTTGTGCAAGAGTATACCCAAAGCAAATGTGCTGCCATAGTTAATGGAGAGAAGCAGTGACAAAAACATGCAAAACATAATGTACAACTGTATTACAGAAGGACTTACTTTGTGTCCCAAAAGAACTTGAAGCCACCTGTACCATACAGAGGGAGCTGTTTAGCTTTTTCATTGAGGGACTCAATGTAAGAGTGATTTCCAAGAGGAACAAGACGAAACCTGCGACGTGTAATTGAGAAAGACACATGCTTTACTGGAGCTCTTACATGTTATAATATATATTATGATCCATGGATGTGATAACTTTTATGTCCTCCGAATTGACCAACTGCATGGTCAAGTGGTTAGAGCATCCCACTTGCAGCCAAAAGTTATTATGGGGTTCAACTCCTGGCTGGGTCATACCAAAGACTTTAAAAATGGAATCTGCTGCCATTTTGCTTGGTGCTCAGCATAAGCAATGGAGTAGGGCAAAACAAGCCAGTGAGCCACAACTGGAAAAAATGCCATGGCCGGCCCAACTTAACCAACTGGTTAGAAACTGAGCCATAAAACCTCATCTAACTCCAAATTGATAAATTTGTGCAACCTAATTTTGGTTTACCATGAATATGTGCCCCGGTGATAGTTAAAGTATGCAATAAAATTGTGGAAAACACTTGTAAGAGTAACAAGAGTAAAACTGATGGACACATCTGATATTTCAAAATAAATTTGGGGCCATTGCAAATGCAATTTACATCAGACAGTTTGCCTCAGCAGATATACTTTATGGTTATAAAAAGCTTAGAGTGATGAATGAAAATGTTGCATGTAAAACAAGGTTATCAGACAGAGAAAAATTAATAAATACTTAACATTTGCAATATTTTATTATTATCAACATTTGAAAATGTGATTTGAGAGGCACTGGGGGCCATTTGGGGATAAACACTAAAATTTTAAAAAGGAGAGCAAACTTTTATTTTAACATTCTTAACAGCTCCCCTCACCCTCACCCCCTTCCAACTCTACACATGCCATCCACTACACAATTATTTAAAGGGAGAATGCAGTCACCCCAATAAAGAATTGTATAGTAGACTATCCTATTTCCTGAATGGCTCTTGAGAATCATGTGACAGTATTTTTCTCACTCAACTGTAAAATTTTCAAGGAGCAAGTGCTTGGCTTACCTTGAATATGCAATATTTATGTCCCAAAATATTATGAAAGATACTTGGAAGAAAAATAAGAAGAAATTTGTGACATTTAACTATTGTTTCAAAATAAGTTTGGGGCGACTGCTTTTGACCTTTAAAGACACACGCAATAATACCAATGAACAAAACAGCCAAACATTACCTTTTAAACTTGAAATTCATTTTATGAGCTAATGAATGAAGCAATAACACAGTCTGGCCCCATGCAGCATTAATTTCATTCCACTCAACAGGAACACTTGGTAGACGACCCAGGCGGAAACCATTAATGGTTCCAAAATGACCATTGTGCCTTTTAATGGAAAAAAAAACCAATTGCTTTCAAGAGATAGACGAATTATTTGAGGTGACTGCATAAAAATGGCATTCAGTAAATTTTAAGTTTCAATTATCAGTGATCGAGGTGGTTCTACATATTTACATGTTTGCTTTGTTGTTAAATCCGTACTTGTGTTGTGTTTTGTCTTCTTTGACAACTTTATAGCTCTTCAACAGATAAGAATGAGAGTTGCATTGTCTCAGTTAAGATTTTTTGTGATACACTGATGTTAAGTGTTGATCTAATTAATTGATCAGACCTGAAGTCTGGTTGTTCATTAAAGTTGGAGGTCCAACTGAAGGCTCATCAAGGAACAACCCATTTGCAACTCTTACACAGTGACAGATGGATATCTGAAAATTTATTGTCCTTTTGCTGAAGACTGTATGCTAGCTGTTGTATGGAGACATGAACAGACGGATCATAGTCGTAGTAACTTTTGATGGATGTCTCTAGCATTGCTGATTTGATGTTACACCAATTTGCAAACAAAAATAAAATGCAGTAGACATTGGTCTGAGATAACCATAACCCTGAACCAATGTTGATCCAAATGCAAAACCTTTACAGGGTTTCAAAATGTTTACTGAGGGAAAGACAGGTCAAGATACCTATACTTTTCAAGCTAGCTGTATCAACCATTGTAAAATGTTGAGGATGAAGGGGAAGGTTGGGTGGGGTGGGATGGAATGACCACCATATAACAATGGAACTCACTAGCAACATTTGCAACTTACCAGCAGTAGATAATCAGCTTTATCTCACACATAATGCCAATGACACATTTTATTTGTTGCAAAAAAGAAATGACGGTTTTGCAACATTGATAATTCCCCCTTAGATGAAGTGGAGTTCATATAACTCCAGATAATTCCAAATTTCCACAAAAATTTGGACATCTGGATTGATGGGAGTTGGGGGGGGGCAGGGAGACAGGTGAGTAGAGTTCTAAATCTTAAAGTTCTGTTAGTAGCTTCAGTTATTTAGCCAATTCATTCAATTTTTATAACTAAACTGTAAAGGAAAGGAGGAGGGGGGCATGGTTGTATCATTCCCTCCTCCAACTATTACCCTTTTGACATACCATATATGAAAAGTTGCATTGAAGACATTTGTCTTCCTGAGTCTGTCCAGCTGAGTCTGTGCATATTTAAGCTGATTCTCAACACTTTTTTGTTCCTCCTGGAAGTCCAGCAATTGTTGCTTCTGTGCTGTATAGTGCTTCCAGTAACTAAAAAGAATTTGATTAAGTTTTGTTACAAAGAGTTAACCAGAATGCAAAAATGCATTGTGGTTTCGATGATTCATACACACCTACAGTATCATGGAATTACAGTAGTATGAAGTGACTGCAAACTTTTTTAAGGCCAGACCCCTGATGACCCCAGAATACCTCCACCAAAAGTGATAGGGTTCTTCCTCTCACCAGTAGGCATCTACATACTAAGTATGAAATTCATCCAACTTCCTATGTCAAGATATCATGTTACCAGGGTTTTCAGGATTTGACCCCCGGTGACTCCAGATGACCTTTGACCTCCACCAAAAACAATAGCATTCTTTGCCTTTCCATAACTCATCTACATACTATGCACAAAATTTATCCATGCTTCCTACATCAAGATAGCGTGTTAACAAGGTCTTCAGATTGACCCCAGTGACCCCAAACGACCTTTGACCTCCACCAAAAACAACAGGGTTCTTCCTCTTCCCATAATGCATCTACATACTAAGTATGAAATTCATCCAAGCTTTCTGCCTTGAGATATTGTGTTAACAAGGTTTTCAGTGTTCGACCCCCAGTGACCCCAGATGACCTTTGACCTCCACCAAAAACAATAGGGTTCTTCCTCTTCCCATAATGCATCTACATACTAAGTATGACATTCATCCAAGCTTTCTACCTTGAGATATTGTGATAACAAGTTTTTCAGAGTTTGACCCCCGATGACCCCAAATGACCTTTGACCTCCACTAAAATTGGTAAAGTTCTTCCCCTTTATATAACACATCTACATACTAAGTATGAATTTTATCCAAGCTTCCTACATCCAGACATAGTGTTAACAAGGTTTTCAGCATTTGACCCCTGGTGACCCCAGATGACTTTTGACCTCCACCAAAAGAAATAGGATTCTCTGCCTTACCATAAGGCATCTACATACTAAGTATGAAATTTATCCAAGCTTCCTACATCGAGATATCGTGTTAACAAGGTTTTCAGTGTTTGACCCCCGATGACCCCAAATGACCTTTGACCTGAACTAAAATGGATAGGGTTCTTCCTCTTTCTATAACACATCTACATACTACGTATGAAATTTATCCAAGCTTCCTACATGGAGATATCGTGTTAACAAGGCTTTCAGAGTTTGACCCCTGGTGACCCAAAAGGACCTTTGACCTCCACCAAAATCATTAGGGTTCTTCCTCTTTCCATAACACATCTACCGACTAAGTATGAAATTCGTCCAAGTTTTCTACCTTGAGATATTGTGTTAACAAGGTTTTCAGTGTTTGACCCCTAGTGACCCCAGATGACCTTCGACCCCCACCAAAAACAATAGGGTTCTTCCTCTCAATATGGGGCACCTATGTACCAAGTTTGAGAAGTGTCAGCGTTTCCCTTCTTGAGATATCGTGTTAACGAGCAAGTGTCACAAACACACATACACACACACATACACACACACACATACATACATACATACACACGCCAGCACAGTTGCATAGGTTTCTCTTATCATCGAAACCAAAAACAAATAGAAGGATGTTTTTCATAAAATTTCAAGCTAAGTCAGTTGAAAATGTTTTGAGAATCTAAATAACTAGTTTATTTGTTGTTTTTCTCTGAGTCCAATGTGTCCGATTCTCATAAAGTGCACTGGAGAAAAGATAAACCAGTTAGCTATTTATCTAGAGCAATGACACAAAATTATTAGGCAAGTAACTTCACAAGGAGTAAATCAATTCTTCAATCAATAAAAGCAAGTTTATAAATAGGTTACATTATAATGACATAATTTTACTACAGATGCACCACCGAAATGAAATGAAAAGTACCACATATCTTGGATCTTTAACTTCACACTCATTAACCATAATGCTCTGTTCTTTGTTCCTTAAAGAGGGATTTGCATCACCCCAAGTACGACTTTTACTTGGTGGTAAGCCCCGCCCATAATTGTCTTTACTACTTCTCCTTGTGCAGACACAAACATAGTTCACTGCTCAAGGCCACATCCTGGTGAGTATAAAAGACCCATGTGTAATCAAAACATTTTCTGTGCATGCTGTGTAATATGAGCTGCTCTGCATCTTTTGAATTTTGTAACTCTGCTGTCAATCAAAGAGTAGTTACCAACTGAGACTTTTGCTTACCCCCAACTAAAAGTGGTACTTGGGGTGATGCAAATTCCCTCAGTTTGTCATTTTCTTCATCGCCTTTACACTCCCTACCCCCCCCCCCCACCCTTATGGTGTTATTGTAGATCATCCACGTTTCAGACAGGTAATTCAGGGATTCAACCCCACTGCACTCAAAACAGCCTGTCAACATGTACCCTCATATTGTCTTCTAGTCTTCTACCCTTGGTGCCCAATGTAACAGACTGCAACATGACTAGTTCACTTCAGCTGGCTTTAAATATGAGTGCCCGAATGGTTCAAAGTCCCTTGCTTGGAGCTTGAAAATACTAACAATAAAAATATTTTGTGGTAGGCCTAAACCTTTGTAAAGCACTTTGTCCTGCAGGTGATGCATGACAGCTCTATAATAGAACCTAGTGTAATGATTATAATTGTTCTTAATGTTACTACAAATATCATTATTTTAATTGTCATCATTATTGTTGTTATCATTGCCTCTTCTCAAAGTACTTTTTGTTAGACACTTCACTTACCTTTTTTCCTCCTGCTCTAACTCCTCAAGGTCATTCTTGTATTTCTTTGTTTCTTCTGCAATCCCTTTTCGTTCCTCTTCAATTTCCTTCAGTTCCTTGATCAAGTCGGCTTCTTCTAATTTTAACTAAGACATACAACAAAACACGAAAAATGACACCAAAATATATGGGGTTGGGGAAGGGGAAAAAATACTACGTGATTCTTAAAAGACCTTCCAAAGGTCGCAGCGTAACTTTAATATGGAATGAAATGCAGCTCGTTATCCATTAATTCAAAGATCACATTCACTTTTTCATCAAAGTTCTGGGACTAAGATAATGAGCAAATGAAATCTGTCAAATTGCTTTTTGAGAAGTTTCAGTGCCTTTCAGGGTTTTCAATGGATGCCAACACTGCCTGCAGGACACTATTACTAATCCTTGACAGTGTTGTGGCTACCAGGACAGGAAGAATCTACCAGTCTTAATTTTCAGGCCTCACATCACAGTTCAGCTAAATGCCAAGAGGTTTGATTACCTGTTAGTAGATACCAAAGGCATATGCCCTTTTCTCTAGTTTCAATTCAGTAAAAACCCTGGGCACAGATTTTTGGGGAAACCAACGTTGTTTAGTAAGCAAAAGGCATACAAAACAAAAGTTTTATAAAAAACGTTCAAAAGAAGTTCAGCAGTTAACCTTGTAAAACTCTTCCTAACTTACTCAACAGACATTTAGCACATGTTTTGGGAGAAAAAAACGTATTTATGGATGGAAACACAGGATTAACAAAAGAATTCTTGTATTTTCAAAAACACATTTGACAAACATAAGGCAAAAATTTTGGGAGGAAAATATTTTGGTTATAAAGATTCAGGAGCACTAAAAACTGGAAACAAGAGTAATCTAGGGGACCTTGCAAAGATCCATCTGAGCTACTTCTGCCAACATGAAGCTCAATTCTTGAGAGGAAAATGTTTGAATTATGAAGGCACAGGAATATTTAAGGAACATAGAAACAGAACTATTTAATGAGGACCTTGTCAAGCTCTTCCTGAAGGCGTCTGTTTTCATCTTCGTCCACCGTTTCTTCTGTCAGCTGATCTAAGGCCTGCCGGTAGAGCTTACAGTCTTCCTCCACAACTTTGTACTGTTGATCTAAATGGTTTAGCAACGATGCTGTACATTCCTGCAAATGATAAATATAATTACTACATCTTCGTTTAAATAACTTACGTAACATTTATCCAGACACTTTATGATGATAACTTTTAAAATAAGATGGAAGAATTGTGATTTCATTATGATATTAGGAAGACAAAAACACCATCCAAAATACATTTTTATTGCTTGTTACAATTCACAGGTTTTTTTAGGTAAACACATCACGCAAGTGCTGAGCAGCTTTAAGTCCCAATACAAGTTTCCTGAAAAATTTCAATGGCAAAGAACAGGCGGTGCTTGGTGTTCTTCAGAAAAAAATATAACCAGAGAACACTTTTTAGCAAAATAAGAGCTAGTTCAAAGGGTCAAAACAAAAACAGTAACAGTAATTCAAACAACTGTAGAATATGCAATTTGTTTCCTCTGTAGGCAGTCATTGGCGCTTATGAATATTCATTAATCATGCAGCTGCTTCGAGATCACATCATGTCGACGACTGTCCAGCACGATGCAGCCAGTGTACATCTACTGTATACGCACTCACTTACCGTACTTTCATTGTGCACTAATCAACGACGAATGTTAGGTTACGATGTGCTTGATGCATGAAAAATGTAGCTATAGGGCTGTTACACACAAGCAGTCAACCTGCGTGACATTTGGTGATCGGACTGCGGCTGTGCATGTTCATATAACCATATTTTGCCTCGCTGTGCCAGGCAGCTTTCTCCTATTCCGCTTAGTATTTCAGGTGAGGTTTTCCTCCTTTTTCATGTTAGTTGTACAGCAATTTTGTTGGTGTGGGTAATGTTTCTAACTACAATTCAGTTCTAAGCCTACACTAACCTGAGTATAGTCCTAGGTTGTTTGTGTAGTCCATCCGTCGAATATACAAGCAAATGCTCTGCACTGTTTACATGTGTACATTTCACTACAGCTGAGCAAGTAGGCATGGCACCTATAGTTGTTTATTCATGAATAATCATAAACAGACTTTCAATGCTTCATACTACTGACTGATAGGCTCATTTCGAGGAATCCAAATTCGAATTCAGCATCTGCATTTCGGACAAAGATTACTCCCGAAAGAAGCTAAGACTGTTATTCTTAGTATGTTAGAACCTCTTAAACTGTTACCAACTTCATATATCTGGCTCTTGTGCTAACACGATTTTTGGCAGTTTAAGTATTTCTTTGTTCAAACTCATATTCAGACTTAAAGTAGTCACAGCTCCCTGTGGAGAAAACAAGGGCTTGTATGGCAAGCTCATATGTTAAAATGTAAAGTACTGGTAATGTTGGGAGGGATTTGAGGATACGTCTTCACCGTAATGTCTTGCCTTAAACTGCCGTCTTGAAATATGTCCACAATGATCATGAACCAGAATGTATGGTGCACTTCAGAGTTGTTGCACTGTGGGTAATTTCTCCCACCAACCATTTCACAATTGGAATGGACTGAAAATAATTACTTATGGCCTACAACACCAAGGCAAATAATTACTAGAAAAGAATTAAGTGAATGTTTTGTTTTCACTTGGCATCCATGTAACTAAGACACTGCTCTGAGGTCAAGAAGTATTAACCTTTAAAATAAAAATCTGCCCAGGTGAATGCAGAGGGCTTACCTCACACAATGGATGATCAATATCGGTGTTACCAGACATGATGTCAAATAACTGGTAGGAAACCTGAAGAAAAGTAAAGACAAGGGTGTAATGCCTATTTGAAATTAAAACCAGAGCACCAGCACAGAAGACCTCATTCCTCTGGGGTCAGTGACACCACAATGAATGTTCACCTAAAGACAACTTCATATTTGCAAAAATGAAGTTGCCATTTAGGACAAAACACTGGTGGTTTGAACGAGGTAAGAAGGAACCAAACTATGTCCATAATGAAGAGCTCTCTTTGAACAGGGGGAGGGGTGGTGGGGGTGTCACAGGGCTCAGATTAACCTTTCAGCATCTTATAATGCAGTGATTAGAAAGTCACCAACAATGTACAATATCACATAGCAATAACACCCTGTCACACCTTAAGAAGCCTTCACAAATTCACTTGGCCTGGAGACTGGGCAGGGATGTGGCCAGGGTTTTCAGCATGCCAGGTGCATTCATCACCATCCCAGGGACTAATTTAGTATTCAAATTTTGTATATCACTTTTGAATATTTCTTCCTTCTGTAGTGTAAATCATATTGAAAACCCTATGTTTATGCACACAAAAAAGTGCCACACATTTTTGCATTTGTGCAGCAATTTGGCCAGCTTGTGTAGCAAATTGCGATGCGATACCGGATAAATTATTCCCTGCATCCTGGAGGAGGGTCTAAGGGATGGGAATGTATTACAGATTGGCTGTGCCAGAAAACAGTGCTGGGTGGCTTTCCCTATTTAAAGTTTGTGCTGGGTGGAAAATGTTAATACTGGGCAGGGCTATCTTGTGTGGGATAATCCCTGCTTTTGACAAATAAGAGTGCAAAGTCTGATAAGCACAACAGCCTTCATGTAGCAGTTAAAGTGTTTAATATATCTGCATCAGGTTTGTAAGATACAAGTGCTGTCCTTTGCATGGCAATTGCCATGAGATTAAATCACAAAACTGCAATGTCATGCCAGGGATCGACCAAAATGGCTACCATCTGCCAAACTGACTTCAGAGATGTTTCACATCATCAGTTAATGTTCAATGCAAATTCAGAAGTTTTGTACTTTTCAAGTCCATTGTAATCTTTTTACATTTGTGACTATGAAGCAACAAAGCAGTGAGTCCCTTGATCATGAAAAAGCTTCTTCCTGACAGCATGAATACATATGCAATGCATACTTATTCAAAAATATGTGTCATACATATAAGCAAGTCATTATACTACCTGTCCTCATCCTTAACACAGTCACAAACCAACACCAACACCTACACAAATCAACTCCATCACTTAGAAGCTATGTAGTACAATGGCTCAAATTTATAATTTATAATGTTCCCACTTTTTGATGTAAATGAAATCTTTTCTACTACCACTTCTATTTGCAGTCTCCCTTACACTTGTAAAATTTCACAAATTCTGTGAAAAAGCTGATTCCCTATTAACACAAGGCTTTATCCAGAGCACAGCTTGCCTGGCATGGGGTGGCCAACCAATCATGAATAATCTTGAAAAAATGCGGTATGTCTAATACAAAAACAACTATATATCAGGCTTACAGGTACAGGTACCAAATGAGTCAAATTTTGTACCATTTCAGATGTAAGCAGGGACAAAATTGAAAGTTTTCAGCAAAGGTGAGGAAGACATCCCTTGCCGGAGATCCATCTCCAAGAACACAGCACAGGGAATTACTTATCTGAAATCATGTCTTAAGCCCTTCTCTGAAACTTCACTATTTTATTACGTGAGCAAGTTGTCTCAAACTTGCTAACACTTCAAATTTCTTTGCATATAGATTATTGTAATAGCCTGTTCTTTAATCTTCCAGACTGTACATCCTCTCAAAAGAATCCAGAACCTCACTACTTTCTTGGTCATTCCAAATTGGACAGTGCCTCTGAGGCTTTGAAAGAGCGACACATCCTGCCAATCAAAGCTCATACTGAGAATAAGATTCTCCTTCCTGTGTCTAAATATCTTCACAATTTAGCTCCAACTTATTAATCTGTGTTGCTTGAATTCAAAAACTTCTATTATTCTACTAGATCCTCGGAAGGCTTGCTTCTCAAAGTTCCTTTTACTAGTCACAAGTCCTTTGCGAATCGTTCTGTTAGCGTTGCTGGACCTAAGCTTTGGAATACAGTACTGATTGATATTAGGTGGTCTTCAACCATGCTTTCTTTAAAGGGTGCTTTAAGGTTTAAAAACTGATCTTTTCAACAGAACCATTTTTATGACTCTTGAGATTTGTGTTCTTTGTACAGTGCCATTGAGTGTGGTACACAGTAATGCATGCTATGTCAAGTTTTTCAACCTTAACCTTGTGTAAACTGCACCAAGTGGTAATGTAGGTCAAGTAAAACTGTTCACTACTTACTCTGAGCCTGTGTCCTAATGTCTCCATCTTGCTTGTTGCAGTCTCTCCTAGTAACATAAAATCTTGGCTGCTGTCATGAGTTGAGGAACTTTGCAAAAATAAATATGAAAACATTTATTGTATAGTTTTTATTCATCTAAACTCACACAAGTGTGACAGAGGAGGCAAGGTACATTTTTCATGACTGAACATATCAATAGAAACCCTGTAGACCAGAGGCACAGCTCAGCAGGTTGCTTATTCAAACATGGCCTTACAAACAAATAGATACCTCACTGGTTTGGGGAGACTGAATGGGCAACTTAACAGGTGGATTAGTGGCCTGGGAGGATAGGTCAGCCAAACTGTGATCTGCATATACAATATACTATACCACCTCCATTTTACGAAAATGTTACTGTTGTCCATAGGACAACCTGTCTGATAGGTCAGCCAAACTGTGATCTGCATATACAATATACTATACCACCTCCATTTTACGAAAATGTTACTGTTGTCCATAGGACAACCTGTCTGCCTCTTGGTTGTCAGAATGGAAATTTTCAAGTCGACCTGCGTGCGAAATGTTTTGTTTTTGCCTAAAAATTTGGCTATCTGTTGGATGACCAATCTCTAACTTTTTGGTTGTCATGGGGGATGAGATGGCTAGCCCAGCTACACATACACACTGAGAGAACCACTACCCCTTCCCCACTGGGAATACAGAATGGGTAAAACACTACATCAATGAAATATCTTTTATCAGACCCCCCAAAATTACTCTGCTGTCCATGCCAGAACATACCACTCTTTAATGACTCACACAATTAAAATCATACCATATTCATTCTAATACCATGTCAGTCCCTAATTATAGCACAACACTAACTATTATAAGCAGGCTAGTTATCTTTACACATTACCCTCTAATAAGAATCAACATGGAATATTCCAAGTACAGCCTGTGTGTGAAGTAATTTTTTAAGTCCAACTTCACACATTCATTAAAAGCATTTCTTCAAGGAGCCAACTCCTACAATAAATGCTACACATGTTGACTACTACCTAATTCTGCAAAGAGGAGCACAGTCTGAAGGAATTACATGCTTGATCAGTCTTAAGTGGAGAAGGCTTGAAAAAGAATGTGTTTGCTTGTACTAGCACACCTTAAAAGCAAACTAAATGAACAAAAACTAAAAACAATTTTTCTTCTAGATGTTTTATCTACTCTGACAAATTTTCTATCAATGAAAAGTTAAAAAGTGTTTGTGAGAAAGACAGTTTACTTGGGGTTTTTTGGTGCAATAACTTCTTTCCTGGAAACACCACTGTCCTTGTTGACATCAAATACATCTTGATCACTAGCTTCTTCAGAAGAATGATCAACTGATTTTGATACAGACAGAAGTGGAGCTGTACAGGAAGATAAAATATGGGCTGAAAAGAATTGTGCAGAGACAATGAAAAGCAGCCTATACAGTACTTTCATCTCAGAAAGTCCTGCTGGTAGATATGGTATGTAGCATCCTTTATGGATGCAAAACAATTATGTTGTGAAACACACAATACATACCATTATTATGTGTTACAGTACATGACTGTCATTATTACTCAGTATGCTTGCAAAGTAGTCAGCATGTTGTAAAATTTGTAATTTTAAGATAAATATGATCACTGTGGTTTGGGCTGGTGTGAATCATATCTTGGCAGGCTGCTTTTAATGCATCACAAATGCTGTTTTTCACCATATCACAGCTCTTTGTCTTGTTAAATTTGTTAAACTCATGAAAGAATAGGACTCCATGGTTTATCTCTGCCATAAAATATTTCTGTTGTGTAATATTTAATATGATCAAGAGACTTTTGTGAATGAAGAAAACACTGGATAAGCCTGCTTAGGAAATGCTTCTAAGTAAGGTTGAGAAAACTGAAATGTCCTTTACTCCAAAGGTCTTCCCCTTGTATTTTTCAGTCTGTTATGATTGCTGAATGAGAAGACTAAGAAAAGACACAATCTGTAAAGATTCGTTGGCAGTATGATTACTGTACTTCTGTCTCTATTCAGATCTCCACAATTTATACTCGTTAATATTCTATTTTAGACACAACACAATTATTCCACAAAAAGTACAGTAAACATTTTGACCATATTCTGCTTTATAATTGGGATCACTGATATACCGTACTATTTCTATACACGCTGGTCCTTGGCGCCATGGTTTCAAATTAGGCCTACAATAAAATGCAAGCTGATTTAATTGATTACGGACGTTATAAGTAAATATTGGTAATGTTACATTTAAGGAAAAAATTACCTGCAAGGTCATCATATGTCTGACTGTCCAGGGATGAGAATGACTGATGTAACTGAAGGGGTTGAGAACATCTCTGACAAATAAAATAGACCTGGCTGGTGGCAACACCTCTTGATTCTACACTGCTACTTCCTGACATGATGTATCTGCCAGCCTAAGTGGTATTCTACCATTAGTTGCAATGCGCTGATCCTAATTAAAGAAGAAGAAAATGGTAGGTTTTGGTACCCAACACTGCTGATGGCCAGTGACTGAAGAATTTCAGTATCTGTTAGGCTAGTGATGTGTCACAAACAAACTCAAGTTACATTGGTGAATTGTAGATATTGCAATTTGCATCAGTCCATTGTCAGAAATACTACCCTACAAGGCTCATACTTGCCAACTCTACCGATCTGGGTGGCAGAATACTGCTATTCAGAGATTTGAACCGGCCACCGATTTTTTACTGTAATCCACCGATTTTAATTGGCAAACCTGCCATGGAATTTATTGGAAGTATGATTTAAGTCACACTTTGCTGTTTAAGCATGCATGTTGTGCATAATTTACCCAGAAACAGCTCAGAAAATGTTGATAAAAATACAATTCATCGATCAAGCTTGAACTGGATCTATTGGAACCCACGCCCGTGCGTACGTACATCCTTTGATGCAGATTGTAACTGGCTAGTAGTAGTAAGTGGTGATATCTCAATGTCAATTGGATAAAAGTTTATAATGAAATCTGCATTTGTATTTCAAGGTAAACATGTTTACAAGCCACTAAAGTAGAGTGGCCATTTGCACGGGGCAATACATCTCCACACTGATGCATGAAACAAGTGCATGTGGGCCAGTGTTCGAAATAACGCGTGCACACATGCATCAGTGCATGTAACTTTTTGACTGTGCATGCAACTCTCACTTATTTACCTGCACGCGTGCATGTTGGTCTAATGGTACTTGAAGTTTAAGGAGAGTTGCCATAAAGTGTACAAAATGAAGTCTTTAAGATTAGAAAATGCTACCCAAAAGATTCAATCAAAATCTCAAAAACTTGATGTACATATCCCTTCGCACTTCGCAGGCTAAACATTGGCAGATTTGCGATCTCTTAATGTTAGTTAGGCTGTCACACTGAAAGTCTGCACATGTAATGATACAGTAGGCTATATGTGAACTGTTTGCACCTGGTATATTCAGTAACGAACATTGCGAAGCTGTATATGGTGCTCATACTGTACATTTATTATAATGTGAGATCTCAGGTATTTTGGTTTTTGCTTTTGGTATTTGGTGCATGTAAGAATTTATTTGTGCAGGTAAAATTTTGAAGTTGCATGCACAGGTGCAGGTAACTTTTTTTTTCTAATTCGAACACTGATGTGGGCCTATATAGACTCGACAGCAACGGTAATAAAATAGTTTAATGTGCATATTTAATGGTTCACACACGTTTTGTTGCTGAATGCATCTCATTTCAGGGATGTAGCTACGGTGGGCGGCACTGGGCGGTGACACCCAGCACTCGATATTCCCGCCCAGCACTTCAGGCAAACACACGTCTCCCCGCCCACCACAAGTCTGCCTACCGAGACCTAAAAATAGCCCTAATTTACTCCCTAAAGTAAAATAAAGGAAAAATGAAAAATTAATACCTGAAAAATGGGGTAGATGCCATGGGGTGGGGTGAGGTGCTTTCTCCAGATCAGACAATTACCCAGCACTCAAATTTGGCTAGCTACATCGGACCTGTCTCATTTCTTGTCATATTTCCCTTTCCCCTTTCCACCTTTCCTTTTTCCTCTCTCTACATCTTTTTGCTGTCTGTTTTTTTTTCTTTGCTCAAAAATTTCCCACGAGTAACAAAAATTTCCCAGGAACGAGGTTCCCCTGTTATCTACTTTTTCCCGCTGGAGATACAGAAATATGATGAAAAATTGTTGTAAGCAAAATAAGGGGTGATCTGTAAGATGTGCAGATTTTTTGTAGATAAACTTTGAGTGACTGTTTTCTCCTTTTAAATATCTCTAAGTAAGGCCTTGGTTCTGTACTGAAGGCCTGCTTAAAGTGCAAGTTAGTATTGTAGTGGCCTACAGGCTTACAGCCTACATGCACTGTGTTACCAATAGCATGAAAGATAAAAAGTGTATTCACCAGTATATTAGGCCTAATAACATTTGCGAGGTTATTTCAGTGCTGTATGGAAGACTTGGTCTTTGTACTGAACATCGAAGAGACTCAATGTACAATTTGATAGGTTCTGAATAATACAATCCATAATACAATCCACAGCGTTTCCCGCTATTGGTTAACACACTGCAGGCCTAGGCTAACTTAGTCCGCAGTCTGCTGACCTAGTATTTGGGAAGCTTTGGGGCTTCCCATACTAGGTCAGCAATATACCCATTGTCAAAATTGGGCTACCGCGACTTCAAAAATTTTGAATGGCCTCGATCTTTCTCAAATTCACGTATACTCCTACATAATTGACCTCTTCGGGGCCTTATATGTTTTAAAGACCCTTCATTCTAAGATTATTAGCACTTAGTGTCCAAAAAAAGACCAAAAATTTTGATTTACACAAACGATCCTGTTTTGTTTTTTAACATTCTATGAAACTGCCAAATCGTGTAACTAGGACGTTCACACTATTGTATGCTAAATAGCACGCACTGCTGTTTAATTGTGACATAGTCCATAGCCATAGTTACGTTCATACACGCGCATACGCGTATATAGCAACAATCACTGCAGCAACACACGTAGACGATATTACTCTCACAGTAATATGAGGTCAAAAGTTTGTGTTGCAATAGCCTAGGCCCACGGACTTCTTATATACATGGACAGAGCATATTGCACTAACGTCCTATGCGTAAATTGTCGCCACCGTGTACGTACACGAGTAGGCTTACCAATATGGCTGCCTGCTATAGTCTTGTGTGTGAAAGTTTGGACTTGCTCAAGTGGCTCAGTATCGACAAATTGTGTGAAAAACTTGTAATATTTTCGAAAGAATGCAAGCTCAGGTCAAATTCATCAAATAGAATGGAGGACTGTGATATAGTTCTTCCATTCATACTGATATTTTGTCTGAAATATTGCAGATTCATCGTCAAATTGGGCAAATGGTAGTAGCCCGGCGGCCATCTTGGTTAGCCTAAATTTGTTCGAACGGTGGCGACCGTATTGATTGCGCAATCCTCTGTCCATGTATTGAAGTCCGTGCCTAGGCCTAGTTCAGGGAACAAAGTGTACGTCAGAACTAGGCCTAGGTACCCTAGGCTAAGGCTAACTTGGCTACTTGTTTTGTGTACTAATAGTGGGGGTTTCTAAAAACTGGCAAGATATGGGGCAAGGTCCCAGGCCCCTAGGCCAATGCCATGAGGGAAGCCTTTCGAGCTCGTGCGGCGCCCTCGGAGCTGTTTCGAACGACCATGACATAGGATTGTGGGATATGACTATGAGTATAACAATGCGGAAAAGCAAAACAACTTGGCCATATTTACCACAAGTGGTAGTTCCGCGATGACGAGCTAACCTTCGCTAACCTTACGACAGTACTTTAGCCCAAAACAGAACTTGTGTTCATTTTCTGCTCCATTTGTAGAAAAGGCAAAAATTTTACAAAGTTCGTTCTTGAGACCTTGGGAAATTTTCTCTGACGTTATAAGTTAAAATATAAGCTATTTAAAATTATCGCTCTTCAAATTTGCCCATAACCTCGCGGGAGAAAAAATGAAGCAGCCGGCCCTGATAACTTAGTCATAGTAATCCTAAAAAGAGGGCGTGCTTTCTTCGCTATTTTTAGAGACCCTAAAGTGTTAGTGAAACACACGTTTGGAGAGAAACAACACGAGAAACAAATCACCAGGGTGACCCTGTCTTGGTGTACAGTAGGTCACGTCCAAAGACAGTATAGCGCCGTAAGGCGCAAGACCGGTTACTCACACGAAAGTGCACACAAATCTTCGTAGTATGCAATGGAGCAGAGCGTCCGCCATTTTAGTAAGCAGCTTCGATGCATCGTATGGAACGCGAAAAACACTGCTTGTTGTCAATAGACCCTTTTCCAAATAGCAATTACAAAGGATTGTGGGATAGTGTTTTGGTCTGCATCATTCCTGTCCACTGTAAAATGCCACTGATTAAAATAATGCACACAAAAACTCTATCCCACAATCCTTTGTAACTGCTTTTTGGAAAAAGGTCTATTAGGGCGTTCCATTGGGTCGGTGAGCTGGTCATTTACGCGTGAAAAGCGTTTCATAGCCCTCACAACTTGTGAACTGTGCGGTGCGCTGGGAATTTTCAAAGCAACTCGAGTTACCCACTTGGGACAAAATGGCGGACGTAGCGAAGGCAGATAAAGAATGAAGTTACGTTCCGATTTTACCTTTCAGCCAGTAAAATTGATACACAGCTCTTCTAGATTGTAAATCTGAAGACGCAAATCAAATTTAAGTGTTCAGTATTCATGATTATTACTCAATGCGACAGTTCTGTCGTTGTTTTAATGATCGATTCTTACGCCATTTTCCTGTTCGTCGAACATCGTCTCATTTACGTGTACGTCAAACGTACAGGCTACGTAACGATGTTATTGTTGAATAGTGTATAGCTATCCGTTTCACCACTTAAGACCGAATGAAACGCTTTTCACAAGTAGGGAAGTGGTGCATACCGAGCGCACCTAACGAATGGAAGGCGGCATATGCGTTGACCTGACATTCATAAAGTCGAGATCTCGATAACCAACGATGCTACGTCAATGGGAGTTTCACTGTTGGGTTTGGTATTTTCATTCAGTGTTAGACTTTTCTTTTAAATACTAGTTCAAAGAATAGTCCAACACTAAATGAAAACTACACATATTATAGGCCACGGGCAAGAAGCACCTCAAGGCACCCCAACCCGCAACTCTCCGACCCAATATTTTTTGGAAACCTTAGGGTCCCCTGAACGCAGAATCAAGTGGTAACAGTAAATATTTTGGGTCTCACTTATTCAAAATTACTGCCAAAAACAAAATGGTGGCAAAATTTATGGATATTTTGTATTAAAATATATTAAAACTAAATATATTCCTGAAAATATTTTGAGGCATCGACTGTTAAAATTTGGTCATATTTTATGACAAAAATTCCCAAATTAATTTTTAAGACTGTTTTAGTGAGATGCAATTTCCAAAATGACTGTCCATGTAATTATTATAATATATTGAAATAATGTGAAAAATATTCATGAAAAATATGTTGGACGCACCGACTCTTAAAATATGGTCATGCTTCGTGCCAAAGAATTAAATATTTTTTAGAACATTTTTGTTGGAATTCAGGTCAACCAAGATGGCGGAAAAAGCAAAATGGCCGCTTATGGTATAGTAACAATGTAGCGTAATAATAGATAATAACTTGTAATCATTAAAAATATTTTCAACACGTTTACATCTAAACTCTGTCCATTTTCTGTAATAACTATTCAGAAAGTGTATGGATAGATTTTAGGTTTAAAGGTGTTACAAATATTTTTTAAGGATGATTTGCCTTATTTTTATAAAATATCACTGGCTGCCATTTTGCTTTTTCCTCCATTTTGATTGACCTAAATTCCAAGAAAATGTTTTGAAAAATACGTTCAAATTAATTGGCACAAAATATGGCCAAGTATAAATCGAGCAACTGTCACAAATATAATTTTAAGGATGATTTTCCCTATGATTGTGATATATAGAAATTTTAACATTAGAGGTCATTTTGCTATATCCGTCATCTTGGTTGACTCAGATCCTAAATAAATGTCCAGAAAAACTTTTTGCATATTTACAACAGGAAATGGACACAGGTTAACTTTGCCTGTGTTCAAAAGTATTTTCAATGAATATTTTTATTATTATTATTTTATAATGGCATAATTATTGCATTGGCCGCTATTTGGTTTTTCCGCCATCTTGGTTAACCGAAACCTCACCAAAATAGTCTCAAAAATTAATTTTGGAATTTTTGTCATAAAATATGATCAAGTTTTAACATTCGATGCCTTAAAAATATTTTTAGGAATATTTACTTATTATTATTTAATACAAAATGTAATTTTTGCCGCCATTTTTGGGAGCTATTTTGAATGAGTGAAATCGAAAGTGTTTGCTGTTACTTCTTGATTCGTGTTCAGGGGACCCATAAGGTTTCCAAAAAATATTGGGTCAAAGATTTGTGCGGGGGGGGGGGGTTGCCCGTGGGTGCCGCTGGCCCATGGCCTGCTCCTATTATGGAGCAAATTTCCACTACCAGTAGCTGAAAACCGCGCATGAATCCGTCCGGTAGTTTTGGACAGTGGCGTAGCCACGGGGAGGGTTTTGGGGGTTGAAACCCCCCCCCCATGACCCAACCTTGAAAAAAATAATTGCAAAAAACACATGATCACTATAAACGTTACTACATTTGAGGCACAAACATTGCACCATTTTGCATCTGGAGACCTAAAATAGCCGTTTTTCTCCCTCCCCTTAGACCTTTCCCTCGTGTCGTACTCCAAAACCCTCCCCATGACACAATCCTGGCTACGCTACTGGTTTTGGAGTTATCTCCCTTTGATTAGTTATCAACGTATCAAATAAACAATGTTTAGCATCAACTCTCTGACATCACGGTTAAACTTTCGTCAACAATAGCTTATAATTTTCATTACATTTAGGTGACTAATTTTTCTTCCATTTTTGCAATTTTGACCAATCAGTCGTCTATGACTTACTCGTACACACTGTCTCGGTACGTTACGTACATATCAGCGTCCCGGCGTTTGCTTACTAAAATGGCGGATACTTCGCCCCATGACGTACTACGGTTTTAGAGGCAGAGTAAGCGGTCTTGCGCCTACGGCGCTATAGTGTCTTTGGTCACGTCAGTGACGTTACGAATTCCATTTACTCCACTACCGGTCAGTCTCAGGGGGAATCTCAGAGAGTTGAAGTCAGACGTTCGAAAGTTGTGTGGATATTTTCATGTAGGCCTAGAGGTTTTCCAAGATGTTTCGGCCTGTAAAGGATTTGAGGTCAAGTGGTAAATTACATTAGGCCTAGTCTAGTCCGCAGTCTGCTGACCTAGTATTTGGGAAGCTTTGGGTTCAGGGAACAAAGTGTACGTGAGAACAACAGGCGCCCCTTAACATTGTATAGTATACCATATACTATGTATTATATAGACGGAAAGGTATGTCACAAATCTCCTAGCTCGAACAAACAACTTACGTTTCTGGCACAATTACTGCACTTTTCTCGCCAAATTTGTCTGTGTCGAGACTTTTGATCATAAGGTACCTCAAGGCAGCTCTTTTTCCCGAATAATTTCACTTGGCATTGTCTGAAGGATGAAATTTCGATGGAGTAACAGTATGAGGATGGTAGCTGCTGATAGGAGAGCATTCAGCACTTCCACACTATATAATAAAATACTCCTAAAATATTCTCAAAGTTCTCTTAACTTTCTAAATTTCTTCCAAAATTTGTTTAATAATGGTTCACTTTTTATTGTTACAAATCTTGCAGATATATATTAGCATCAATATGAACAATTTTTGAACATTAAATTTCATAAAATTTGAAAACCTTTTGAAAAGTGGAAGGGCTAGCATTTTCTACAAGCACTTGTGACAGTTGAACTGTAACTGTTGTACAGTCTTCAACTGCCACAAATGCTCATAGTAAATGCAAGCCCTTCCACTTTTCAAAAGGTTTTCAAATTTTATGAATTTCTGTGTTCAAAAATCTTGCATATTAATGCTAATATGTATCTGTAAGATTTGTAATAATCAAAGCAAAACATAAGTGACAAATTTTGGAAGAAATTCAGAAAGTTAAGAGAACCTTAGGGAATATTTTAGGAGTATTGTATTATATAGGGTGGAAGTGCTGAATGCTCTCTATCAGCAGCAACCATCCTCATACTGTTACTCCATCGAAATTTCATCCTTCAGACAATGCTGTTATGATATGTCATATCGAAAGTGGAAACAGCAGTTGTAAGGAACTCCGCCATATTTGATACATGTCTGATTAAGTAGTTACCGAATAAACAAGTGTCTAATAGCCGACGGTGTCTTTCTTTTATTCCGAATCAAGGCGAAACATAACATGGTGACCCAAGACGTGGTAAACTATCATTCTTTGTAAACAAGAACCGTCTGAAACGCAAAATTAACTGACATTTTGTAATCGCTAGTCTGCAGCATGCTGCAACCTGCAACGTAAGCCTGTGGTAACGAAAACAAGTTCTACAGCATACAGGTAGTGTACAACGCAGATAGCAACGAAGACAACGGTAACGTACAGAACATATTAACTGTTTTAGCCTGATCAGTACGTGAGTATCATACTTACCTTCATAATAATGGCGTATGCAATTCCAGCGCCGTCACCGATGGTGTGTACGGGTAACATTGAAACAAACTGGCAAATATTTAAGGAAGCTTGGCTAGACTATCGTATCGCGGTAGGCCTAGACAAGAAAGACCAAGCTATCCAGGTGGCTACCCTGAAAACAATCATGGGCATTGACTGTAGAAAAAGGCTCAAGTCTACACCGTTGACAGAAGCCGAGAGCAAAGATCATGACTCCATCATAACAAAGCTTGATGAACACTTTAAGCCGCCCAGGAATGTGTTGTATGAGAGGCACAATTTCTTTAGGTCAGAACAAAAGCAAGGTGAATCAGTTGATCAGTATTTTGTGCGCCTAAAGCATTTAGCCGAGCAGTGTAAATTTGGGAACATGGAAGATGAAATGTTAAGAGACAAGTTAGTCATTGGGTGTTCTGATTCCGCTGCTAAAGCTCGTATTTTTCGACTCAAAGAAACGGATGCGACATTACGTAAAACATTAGAAAACCTTCGGATTAGTGAAGCGACAACTCAGCAGCTAAAATCAATGAGCTCCCCACAAGGTAGCCCAGCCTTCCACACAGATACTGTTAGCGCTAAATCATGCAAAACGAAAAAAACGCAGGAAAAACCGCGTAGTAAGCAAAAAGCACAATTATCAGAGTAGGCCCAAACAAAATCATGAATGCCGTAACTGTGGGCTATTACATAAACCCAAAGAATGCCCGGCATTCGGAGACATATGTCGGAATTGTGGAAAAAGTAACCATTGGGCAAAAGTGTGCAGGTCGAAGCCTAGGGACAAACATGTTTCAAAACAAGCACATGAGATTCAGGCAGATGCCCAAGAAATTTCAGATGATCCTGAATATTACGGTTTTGACCTAGACGTAGTTGAAACTCCACACCGGCACAAAAATGGTGTCAAGTTTGCGGTTGCCAGGGTATGCACACATCAACACAAAGGACTCAGACTCAAAGCAAAAGTTGATACTGGGGCCCGAGCGAACATATTAAATTTTAATACGTACAGAACACTATTTGGGCCAAACCACAACCCCAAACCATCGACAGTACGCCTAACAGGGTATGGTAACCGAGGGATTAAAAACATGGGCAGTGTTACAGCGCCCAGCATTGAGCACGGAAACGTTATTGTGCGAGATGTTAAATTCTTTGTTACAGAGTCGGGTAACAATCTCTTTGGACTTGATTTATGTACCAAGCTTGGGATTGTTCATTTTTCATGCAACGAGGATCACGAATGTTGCGCCACGTATGATATTGAGGAAACAACCTGTCCAGCCCTAACACTAAAGCTCAAGTTATCAAGAACAATGAGGATATTTTCACAGGGATCGGCAAAATCGCTCATGAATACCGCATAGCGCTTACAAGCGGCGCAGAGCCAGTAATTAAGCCAGCACGTAGAATCGCAGATTCTCTCAAACAGCCACTGCGTCAAGAGCTAAACCGCTTACTTAAGTTAGGTATAATTCGCGAAGTGCGCGAGCCAACTGAGTGGGTTAATGACTTTGTCGCAATAACCAAGACAGATGGGACACTAAGATTGTGTCTTGACCCTCGCGAATTGAACAAGTATATCAAACGCCCTCATTATTATGCTAAAACACTTGAGGATATCTTACCAGAGATAAGAAATGCTAAATTTTTCTCAACGTTCGATTTGCGTAGTGGATATTGGAACATTCCGTTGGACAAAGACTCCCAACCACTCACCACGTTTAATACAATATATGGTCGTTTTTGTTTTACAAGGCTACCGTTTGGTCTTATTTCATCTCAGGATATTTTCCAGTTACACTTAGATGGAATCTTTGGCAACATAAACAATGTTTTTATCATTAAGGATGATATTCTTATTGCCGCAGAAACGCAAGAACAGCATGACAAAGCTATCCGAGATATGTTTCAAGCATGTAGACAGCACAATGTTAAGCTAAATCCTAACAAATGCCACTTAAATCAAGCGAAAGTCAAAATGTTTGGACATATTCTTAGCGCAGAGGGAGTAGCGCCAAACCCGGCAAAAGTTTCAGCAGTCAAAAACCTAGTAGCACCAACGAACAAGCAAGAGCTACAATCTCTCCTCGGACTAGTTCAGTACCTGTCAAAATTTGTAAAGCTAAGCCTGCTTACTGAGCCACTCAGAAAGCTTCTACGAAAAGACGCTGTTTTTGAATGGACGCCAAGCCACGAAGAAGCGTTAAACAAAATCAAAAGCGTTGTCACAAAAGCGCCAACACTAGCATATTTCGACAGTAGCAAAGACATCGAAATACAGTGTGATGCTTCAATGAAAGGGTTAGGAGCAGTTTTGTTACAGAATGGGAAACCTGTACATTTCGCGTCCAAAGCCCTCACCAAAGCTGAAGCAAACTACAGCAATATTGAAAGAGAAACGCTAGCTGCTGGATGGGCTACAAAGCATTTTGATTACTATGTTTTTGGTCGTAACTTTACAATATGCTCTGACCACAAACCCCTTGAGGAAATTGCTAAGAAAGACATTAGCAAAATGCCAAGCCGTCTTCAAAGACTTATGCTCCAATTGCAAGGGTACAAGTACACTATTAAATATGTACCAGGTCAGAATGTGCCAATCGCAGACTGTTTATCACGCTGCATAGCTACAGACTGCAAAACAACCCAAATCCCAAACATTGATGTCCACGTTCATGAAATCACAAATATGAAACCATTTGTCATAGATAGAATCCGAGCAGCTACTGCAAGCGATACCATACTGCAAACTCTCAAAACATACATTATTAAAGGTTGGCCTACAGAAAAGAATCAGTGCAACGAAATATCTCATGCCTATTGGCAACACAGACACGAACTAGCAATACACAATGGTCTGATTTTAAAGGGATCTAGAATAATAATTCCCACATCAATGAGACCTAAAATTCTAAGTATCCTACATCAGCAGCACCAAGGAATTGAGAAAACTAGATTAAGAGCTAGACAATCGGTGTTCTGGCCAGGTCTCAATGCTGACATTGAACGTATGATTCAAGAGTGTGTTGCATGCCAAACACACCAGAGAAACCAATCTAAGCTTCCAGTAAAACCTATTCATTCAACAAGAGCCATGGAAACCATTGGAGTTGATCTGTTCGAGTACAAGAACAAACAGTACCTTTTAGCAGTTGATTACTTCACAGGATTTGTTTGGGCAGATTACCTACCAAACACACGAAGTGATACAGTTGTGGACAAGCTGGACTCCATTTTCACAGATTTTGGACGCCCTACCAAATTAATTTCAGACAACGGTCCTCAGCTTACCAGCCAGGTCATGCAAGAGTTTTGTGAGAAATACGAGATAATCCATGAAACCAGCGCTCCACATCACCAACAAGCCAATGGACGTGCAGAGAGGAACATTCAAACTATTAAGAACATGTTAAAAAAGACTGATAGTGAAGACACAAAAGCTTCACTCAGAGAAATTTTATCATTGTTAAGGGACACACCCACATCTTCAGATATTCCATCCCCATATACTCTTATGTTCAAAAGGAAAATCAAAACTCACTTACCTGTTGTTCATTTTTCCACAGAAGGGGAAGAAAGTATTGTGGAAACCAAGGAACGCCATACTGCTTCCTATGCCACCCATCAGCAGGAACCACCCCCCATTGACCCTGAAACAAATGTTTGGTTTCAAAAAACCCCCAACTCCAGCTGGCAAAAAGCTAAAGTCGTAGACACTGAATCAGATAGGAAGTATACCCTACAAACTTCCGATGGTGCACAATATCAGCGTGATCGTATTCATGTTAGACCCTCCCCAGAACCTCCTTCCAAAGATCCTGCCCCAAGGGAACTCCCCACACCCCAGCCAAACTCCTCACCCCCAACTGAAAGTATGGAAGGGAAAACCTCACTGCAGACTAGGGGTAACCCATACATCCGCCCAGTTAGAGATCGTAAACCTCCTGAAAGGTACAAAGACTATATCTTGACTTGATGTTTTATCGTATTACCTTGTTTTACTTTATCTTTCAGAGAAGAGGATTAATGTTGTTTTCATCTTACTGTTTGACAATCATTTTATTTATACAAGGAAAAGACAAGAGACAGAGTGTATATAGTCTTCAAGTTTTTTTTTTTCGTCAAGAGAAGAGAACAATTGCAATACATGTAAAAAAAAAAAAAAAAAAAAATTGTTCATTGCTTATCGAAAACCTACAATCAATCAGTAGTATATTTTCCATGAAATTTTGTTTAGATCTTTCTTAAGGAGAGGGATGTTATGATATGTCATATCGAAAGTGGAAACAGCAGTTGTAAGGAACTCCGCCATATTTGATACATGTCTGATTAAGTAGTTACCGAATAAACAAGTGTCTAATAGCCGACGGTGTCTTTCTTTTATTCCGAATCAAGGCGAAACATAACAAATGCCAAGTGAAATTATTCGGGAAAAAGAGCTGCCTTGAGGTACCTTATGATCAAAAGTCTCAACACAGACAAATTTGGCGAGAAAAGTGCAGTAATTGTGCCAGAAACGTAACTTGTTTGTTCGAGCTAGGAGATTTGTGACATACCTTTCCGTCTATATATACTACATAGTATATGGTATACTATACAATGTTAAGGGGCGCCTGTGGTGAGAACTAGGCTTAGGTGCCCTAGGCTAGGCCTAGTCTAGCCCTAAGTTGAAGGCCTAATAACTGCAAACTCTAGCCCAGTCCAGATCGTCCTTGGGCCAGTATTAAACACTAACGTTAACACTATTCAGTATTCACTAACACTAAGTTACAGTGATAATAACTTTAATACAATTAGGCTTTAGGCTACCCAAACTTAGGCTATTTATACTTAGCCTAGGCTAGTCATAACATAGCCTATCTGGGCTTCATTCGGATCATGGCCACTATCCGTCCGGCAGACTAGTACAGTCCAATATTAGGAATGTTGAAGTATTTATACTTTTTGCTAAAAAAAATAAGAGATATTAAGAGAGTCGTTCTCAAAATGTTTTTGGTTGTATATTATCCACCTTTATTTTTAAATTGTCTAAAGAAGAATTCTTTTGAGAACGACTCATCATTTACCATTAAAATTTGAAAGTAAAGATTGCAACCCCCTATTTTTCAATGGAATGGAACAACCGGACGGATAGTGGCCATGATCCCTTCATTCTATGCTGGGCTCTAATTTAGAATCCGTGCCTGGAAGTGACATACATGGTACGCATAGGGTTAGGGTTAGGCCTATATACTTAAGTAGGTATACGGATAGGGTACGGATAGGGATAAGCCTAGGGTTATACACATGGACATGGTACGCATACCTGTAGAGATAAGGTTAGGGTTATATACCTGTAGGGATATATGTATACGTATAGAATATGTATAATATAGCCTACGTATACATCTGTAAGTACTTATAATATTTAAAACCCTTTGCCCGCAGCTCGGCTCGCAGCGCTATCGGTTAGGGCATGGAATCACTATACTGAGATCTATACCGCACTCGTATTCTTGCAATGATCCGCACTCAAATCCCACTGTTGCCTTTCTTTCTACAGCTTGCCTTGCCACGTTAATGTTGGTTCTTTTGGAACTTAACTTGTCACTGATATTTTGTAAGTTTTAAGTTGTAATTTACGTCACTTCCGGGCATGGATTCTAACTTAGTACCCATGTCTGGACTCAAGCTTTGTTCCTGTTGACTGGAGGGTTGCAAATGTTACCCATTTTTAAGAAAAATATCGGAACTTGCCTTGCAATACAGGTGCCCTTTTACATAACATAACATAACAGGTTAAAGGGCAAAGGAGGGCTAAGGCCTCATTAGATGCCCTGAAGTCCATACAACCTTAACTGAAAACAAAGAACCAACCAGCACCAAACGAGCCCAACACAATTAGATTCTACCACACTTATGGAAGAACTTGTCAATGTTAACCTTAAAGGGGAATTTTCATCATCCCAGACAGTTCCAATTCTCCCAACTATGCAACTTCTAGCTCCTCCCATAACTGTATGAAGCTACTCCTTGTGCAGGAATAAACCTCTTTTATTGCTTAAGGCCATGTCCTGGTGAGCATACAAGGCTATAAAATGTAATAAAAGCACTCTCTCTGCCTTGTGTGAAATGTGAGCTACTCTGCATCTTTCAAATTTTCAAACTTTGATGTCAATCAAAGAGCAGTCACCAACTAAGAATTTTCATACCCCTACACTAAAAATATGCTTTGTGGTGATGACTGTCTGTCTTTAAAGCAGTGCACAGATGTGGAGTTAACTACCCACTCAGGCAGACTATTCTACTATTCCACTTGTTAACAACTCTATGAGAAAAGCTGAACTTCCTAATGTCGAGCCTTGCAAAACATTTAACTAGCTTCTTACAATGGCCTCGAACCCGAGAATCACATTGAACCTTTAAATAATTGCAAGATGACAAAGGATTCCTTTCAGAGAGAAATTTGCACACCTGAAGCATGTCCCCCATAATCCTTCTCAACTCCAGGGTGGTACTTAGCCCAAGATGGTTAAGTCTAACATGATAAGGTAGGTGTCTCACCTCAGGTATAAGGCGAGTGGCTCTCCTCTGAACTTGCTCTAAAAGAAACTTGTCCTTTTCATAGAAGGGACTCCAAGCCTGGGCTGCATAGTCAAGGTGGGGTCTTACCAACTGCTTATACAGATGTACTGTAGTATGCCTACAGTTTCTTTACTAAAACTACTGAAATTCCTCATGATCAATCCAAGCACCCTATTAGCCCTAGCAGCAGCAGCTGCACACTGTCTAGATGGCTTTAAATCACCTGTAATAACTACACCCAGATCCTTCTCAAAAGTCACATCAGTCAGAATACTACCATTCATGTTATAAACATAGCTGAAATTTTTAGGACCAAAGTGAAGGACTTTGCACTTATCTGCGTTAAAAGACATTTGCCAAGTCTGAGACCATGAAAATAACCTATCCAAATCATTTTGCAGTAATGAGGCATCATCCTTATCAGTGCTAACCTTCCTATAGAGCTTAGTATCATCAGCAAACTTGCTAATACTAGATGTGAGAGAGCTATCAATATCATTGATGAAAATTAAGAAAAGAAGCGGGCCAAGAACAGAACCCTGTGGAACTCCACTTGTAACTTCTTTCCAAGAAGAGAAATTACCATTAACAACAACTCTCTGAGATCTACCATTGAGCCATGAATTTATCCAGTCAGCACAATTGCCCTTGATGCCTAACCTATGCAGTTTAACCATAAGTCTGCCAATGGAACTTTATCAAAGGCTTTTTGAAAATCAAGGTAAATGACATCAACACTGTGACCAGAATCAAGAGATAAGGAAACATCCTCAAGAAAACTTGGTAAATTAGTAACACAAGATCTACTTGGTAAAAACCATGCTGTGACAGATTGAGTAACCCATTGTCTAAAAGATATTTAAGCAAACAATCCTTGATTACAGATTCCATAACTTTGTACACAACACTGGTTAAACTGACCGGCCTATAATTGCAAGGCAAGCTCCAATCCCCCTTTTTGAAAATTGGAGTAACATTAGCAATCAGCCAGTCAGCAGGTACAAAGTTTGAATCCAGAAACTTCTGCAAAATAATGCAAAGAGGAACTGACAAAATCTCGGAGCATTCATGGAGAATGGCAGGGTGGATCCCATCAGGCCCAGGGGCTGTACTAGCTTTTAAACTCAACTTATAACAAACCAACTCTTCAGAGAAGACAACATCACTAACTAAAGAAGAATTATCGGAATCCCTACAAGTCCCCAAAATAGACGATTCCTTGGTAAAAACAGATACGAAATAATCATTTAACAAATTAGCCTTATCCTGATTATCACTAACTAGTGTGCCTTGATTACCTTGGAGAGGCCCAACACCCTCTTTAACCTTCTGCTTAGACCTGACATAGGCATGAAAAGGTTTTGGATTTACCTTAACCTCCTTGGCCAACTGCTTTTCAAACTTAGCTTTAGTGTCAATAACCAAATTTTTAGCTAAGAGTTCCTGCTTCTTGTAGACTGCAAAGTCATCAGAATTCTTACTGACCCTATATCGACGCCAGCACTTACGTTTCTTCCTGACTGCTCTAAGTACAGTACGTCTCAAGACATCCAGATTGGCCTATTTTTAACCACAGCTTTCTTGAGTGGGATACAGAACTTTGTAGTGTCAGTAACTACAGTATATTACGAAAACACTCCATGCTTCAGCAGGGCCTAAGTGAAACAAACGTGCAACCCAATCTATGGTAAGAAGCTCTTTAGCATGAGTAAAGTTAGCCTTGCTGAAATCTAAAACAGTTTTGTCACTGCCTTGAAGCTTGCTGAAACGAAGTAACTCAAAACTAATGAGGTTATGGTCACTGTATCCTATCTTACCACCACTAGCTACATTTCTAACCATGTTTTCATTAGTACTTAGCACCAAATCCAGACAATTATCCTCACAAGTGGGAAATAACATGCTGGGTAAAGAAACCATCAGACACTGCCTCAAGAAAATCCCTCCCATGTGACCTCCCATGTGACCCACTAGTACATGAATGCCAATCAATATCAGGAAAGTTGTAGTACACCATATACTATGTAGCATGGAGGGACCATATTTCATTCACCCTAACATTTAAGTGCCTTCCAACCTTGCAAAGACTGTAATATTGCCAGAATTTTGTTATGGTTGTGAGTGTAATTTCTTTAGGTATCCTTGGAGCAAACACAGCATTGTAACGGACCATTTTACAGGAAAGGGGCTTGAATTGAAGTGGTTGGTTGAATTACAGTCATCACTTACGCAGGTAGTCCGCAATTCATTCACTGTGATTGGGCTGTCCATTATGGAACAGCGTTTATTTGAAAAGTCACAAAATGAATTCTAGAACTTAACGTCAGCTTCCAACTTCTCAATTCAAAGAAGAAAAGTTGTCAGGATTTTACTTTGGGCTTTACAGGGCCATGAACTACTGAAAATGGGAATTTACAAGCTGTGGTTAAAACAATATCACAGAATGGGGAATTTTCGTATTTCTGACTCATTGTGTCCTTGCCAAATTTTATCTATTGCATTTTTTTAATGTTGTAGTGAGTCTCCAGTTCGTATGCGTGTTTTTGTGAACCAGATGTGTGATTCTTAACTAAATAAAAATATCCATTTCAGCAAAGGATTTGTGAACAAAATTTTAGCCAAAGTACTCGAATAATGAAAGCACTGAAACATTTTCTAAAAGTTGACGACATCTGCCTGGCTCTATAAGCTCACACAGTAATGTGTGTTAGCTAAAAATCAAGTGAACGAATTCCGGGGCACTGCCGAAATACGGTCCCCTAACCATAATATATAGACGGAAAGGTATGTCACAAATCTCCTAGCTTGAACAAACAACTTAAGTTTCTGGTATAATTACTGCACATTCCTTGCCAAATTTGTCTGTGTTGAGACCTTTGGTCATAAGGTACCTCAAGGCAGTTCTTTTTCCCCGAATAATTTCACGTGGTGTTGTCTGAAGGACGAAATTTTGATGGAGTAACAGTTTGAGGATGGTAACTGCTGATAGGAATAGCATTCAACACTTCCACACTACAATTAAATACTCCTCAAATATTCTCTAAAGTTCTCTTAACTCTCAAGGTTACTTCCTAAATTTGTCACTTATGGTTCGCTTTTCATTATTACAAATCTGAAACGTTTTCTAAAAGTTGACGACATCTGCCTGGCTCTATAAGCTCACACAGTAATGTGTGTTAGCTAAAAGTCAAGTGAATGAATTCTGGGGTACTGCCGAAATCCGGCCCCCTAACCATAATATATAGACGGAAAGGTATGTCACAAATCTCCTAGCTTGAACAAACAACTTAAGTTTCTGGTATAATTACTGCACTTTCCTTGCCAAATTTGTCTGTGTTGAGACCTTTGGTCATAAGGTCAATTCCGTGGTGACTCGCGTGACATTTGAACTAAATTTCACATCATTCAACTTTAATTGTAGAACACAGGAAAATCATGGGAAATTGTTCTTATCTCAGTAGAAAGGCCATGTCCAGAGCATCCCACTAACCATAACTACTTTTTCAAATTCACAGATTTTTGGGGCAAAATGAGTAAAAAAATGAGCGTGACTCTCGTGACAGCTACTACTGGGAAAATTCCAGGTGCATTTACAAACATTTGATTCCGTATCCCCATGGAAACAATTCAAAATATATTTTGCTGTTGTATGTTAGTTGAGATGTCCCTTCCCATGAATTTACATACAAATTCTGGAAAATGTACAAAATGACCGAAATATCACAAAAATAGGAATGTGACTCGCATGACAGAAAATTGTGACTCGCGTGACGAGTTCAACTGAAGGCTTGAATCTGGCACTTAAAGTAATAAATTTCTAGTGCAACATTAAAAATCCTTCAAAGTAAATTCTGTCAAGAGAGAAACTGGCAACAATCCCAGTTTGGAACTATAATAACAACTTTGACGGCAAAATTTGAAAAATGTGACTCGTGTGACAGTCCTTCCCGGACAGATTTTGAAGGTTAATTGTGATACATCCTTATTTTGTATGACAACACATGGGATAACAGGTTCACATCATTACTTTTAACTAGATACACTGATTTAGACATCAATTTGGCACATTAAGTTTGTTTTCATAAAGCACTGCACAAAAAATGGTGATTTTTTTGTCAAAACGTGACTCGCGTGACAGCTTGTTAGGTAGATTTTATAAAAGACGAGGATACATAATAATTTTTTCTGGTGATCATTTGTTTGCTTCTCATATGAAGACTTCTTTCCACCATTACAAAGAAAAATATCCAGAGAGTCCAGAGCAAAAAAACTTTATCACTTTTTTTGTGACTGGCGTGACATAAAGATGAGGGCGATTTTTACCAAAAATTACTCCCCACCACACCAATATCAAAATTTTTTTCAAGTGAATTCAGATACTCCATCCTCTTTCTGACAACATCAGTTCATAAAAATGAGGAATAGTTAGTTTAATATCTGAAAAATAACCCTAAATAAAAATATGACTCAATTTCAGGATATTTGGTTACTAAGGTAACACGTCTTCATACCCCCTTCATACACACCCACAATGGAAAAATCGTCGATTTTTCACTCAATTCAGAATCAACAGGGTTTGTTTTCAATAGATTACCCAAAATTTTCAGTTTTCAAAGTGTTCTAAATTTTGGGTATGATGTTGACTTTAGCACGGAATTGCCCATAAGGTACCTCAAGGCAGTTCTTTTTCCCGAATAATTTCACGTGGTGTTGTCTGAAGGACGAAATTTGATGGGAGTAACAGTTTGAGGATGGTAGTTGCTGATAGGAATAGCATTCAACACTTCCACACAATAATTAAATACTCCTAAAATATTCTCTAAAGTTCTCGTAACTCTCAAGGTTACTTTCTAAATTTGTCAGTTATGGTTCGCTTTTCATTATTACAAATCTTACAGATACATACAGTAGTATTAATGTAATGATTTTTGAACAAAGAATTTCATAAAATTTGAAAACTTTTTGAAAAGTGGAAGGGCTTGCATTTTCTATGAGCATTTGTGGCAGTTGAAGACAGTTGAACAGCTACAGGTGACAAACCTTTCCGTCTATATAAATAATACATAGTATATGGTGTACTATACAACGTAAGGAGCACCTGAGCCTTGCAACTAGGCTACAGGCCTGTTTTGTAGTGCGTAAAGTCATGGAATCTGTGGTCAAGGATTGTGTACTTAAGTAGGCTAGGTTCTCTCTTAGATAATGGTTTACTGCTTCTGTCTCAACATGGTTTCTTGCCAAATACAGTAATAGGTCTTGTGTTACTAATTTACTGAACTTTCTTGAGGTTGTTTATCTCTTGATTCCAGTCACAGTGTTGATATAGGCTAATTTACCTTGATTTTCAAAAAGCCTTTGATAAAGTTCCATTAGGCCTAGGTAGACTTATGGTAAAACTGCATAACCTAGGTTAGGCCTCAAGGGAAGTTGTGCTGCAGTGTTCGCACTAAGACGCGGAATTGCGGGAATCCCGGTTTTGTCTTTCGAATCCCGCACATAATTAAATCTAATGCGGGAAAATCCCGCACACCTTCTCCGCTCCCGCACATAAATAAATCATAAGCGGGCAGCTGATGTTCTGAATCCAGCCAAAATTCCAGCGCACTTCTCCGCAGCTGTGATTGTACAGAGAAATTGCAATTATAATACGCACAATAAATTACGATATAGAATCCTTCCCAAGCAAGCGGATCGCAACTCCCAAGCTGAACACCGATTATGGTAGCAACAAATATCATCGTAATCTAGCCATTCACAGTGCAGCTCTTATATGTTGGCTGCTGGTTGTATAAATAAGAGCGAATCTGATTGGATTGAAATTCAGTCACAGTCCCAGGGTTGCAAACGCAACGTTGTATCGTGTACGGGGGCCGTGCCATTCCGCCATAGGTACTTTCCGCCATAGAAAATGTGTTCATTCCGCCATGAAAAACGTGTCTTTCCGCCATGGCAGTAAAGTGTTAATTATGATTATTTTACTAGTGAATGATGTGTCGTTCTCAAAATAACCCTTTGAAAATATTTTTGCAAGGAAAAAAGAGTTTTTGTTTGTCAGATTTTAAGAAAGAGCCTTTTCGCCGTAGATTTTGCACCTTTCCGCCATGTTTTTGCACCTTTGTGCCATGGCGGAATGGTGCAAAACCCATGGCGGAATGTTATGGCGGAATGTACCGACGGCGGAAAGACACTACAGTCATCGTGTACAGTACGTTTGGTTACACACCTGTAGACTGTAGTGCACTGTGGAGTCTGACATGTGTTGTATTGAATATGTACAGTATTTACTGTACTTTCTTCATTTTACGTCGTACATTGCTCTCGTTGATTTCTGATTGTATGTGTATCTCTAATGAAGTTCACTCATATTTTCCAGTTCAACTTCAAGTTCACGGATTTATGCTCACTCATTCTTCAGAAGGAAAACACCTAGTGACGAATTGGAGCTGTATCGGAGGAGGCTTTGAACTTGGAGAGAAGCACTAACGTTAGCGACACGCATTAACTGCCGTTAACTGCAAGTGGTACCTCTAGCGTGGGGAGTAGTTTTGCGATGGCGACGGAAATCCCGCTCAAGCAAAATTTATGGGAGGGATGAGGTCCCGCCTTGATTTTGAAAATCCCGCACAAAAAAAATTTTAGGGAGGGAATTCCCTCCCAGTTTCAGTTCCTTAGTGCGAACACTGTTGTGCTGACTGAATAAATTCATTGCTTCATGGTAGATTTTAGAGAGTTGTTAATGGTACTTTCTCTTCTTGGAAAGATGTCACAAGCGGAGTTCCGTAGGGTTCTGTTGTTGAGCCACTTCTTTTCTTAGTTTTCATGAATGATATTGATAGCTCTCTCCTCACATCTAGTATTAGTTAGTTTGCTGATGACACTGAGCTCTACAGGAAAGTAAATGATGAGAGGGATGCTACACTGTTGCAGATGTACTTAGGTAGGTTATAGCTACTTGGTCTCAGATGTGGCAAATGTCTTTTAATGCCGATTAATGCAAAGTTCTTCACTTTAGATCTTAAAATTTGAGGTACGATTATACCATGGCTAGTAGTATTTTGAGTAATGTGACTTCTAGAAAAGACCTAGGTGTTAATTGTCATTTCAAGTGATCAGAAGCCTTCTAGGCAGTGTGCAGCTGCTGCTGCTAAGGTAAATAGGGTGCTTGGATTGATCAAAAGGAATTTCAGTCATTTAAGTAAGGATATTGTGTTGAATCTGTATAACTATAAGCAGTTGGTTAGGTCACATCTTGATTATGCTATGCAGGCTTGGAATCCTTTTCATGAAAAGGACAAGTTTCTTTCAGAGCAGGTTCAGAGGAGGGCCACTCGGCTTATCCCGAACAGGGTTGTAGCTACGGTGGGCGGTGCTGGACAGCCGCACCCGGCACTAGATATTCCCACCCGGCTCTCCAGAAAAACACACATCTCCCCGCACACCACAAATCTGCCTACTGAGACCTAAAACTTGACCCAAATTTACTCCCTAAAGTAAAATGAGGAAAAAATGAAAATTAATGGCTAAAAAATGGGGTACATGCCATGGGGGTAGGGTGAGGTGCTTTTGCCAGATCAGATAATTACCCAGCGCTCAAATTTGGCTAGCTACAACCCATCCCTGAAGTATGTTATCTCCCTTAAATGTCTGGGACTTACTACCCTTGAGTTAAGAAGGACTAGGGGAGATATGCTGCAGGTTTTCAAATTTCTTTCAGGTAGCAAATCTCTGTCTAATTGTAATTACGTAGTGGTTTGTGTTAATTCCCATGTTCGAGGCCATAATAAGAACCTGGTCAAGTGTTCCTCTAGACTGGACATCAGAAAGTTCAACTTTTTTCATAGAGTTGTCTATGAGTGTAACAACTTGCCTGATTGGGTTATTAATTCGACTTCGGTCAGTTGTTTCAAGATGAACATTGACAAGTTTTATTGTGACTGTGGCAGAATCTGATCGTGCTGGGCTTTGTTGGATGTTTGGTTTTGTTTTGGGTCTGGATTATAGGGCATCTTGGGGCTTTTGCCCTCCTTTGCCCTTTAATGTGTTTGTTTTGTTAGCAATGAAGGCTTAACCTTTTTTAGGCGAAGTTTGACGCAAGTTTAGGCTTTATACTAGGGTAACTCCACATCTGTGAACTGCTTTAAGGTTAACATCAGTTGACAAGTTCTTCCATAACTGTGGTAGAATCTATTGTGCTGGGTTCGTTTGGTGTTAGTTGTTTGTTTTCAGTTAAGGTTGTATAGACTTCAGGGCATCTTATGGGGCCTTAGCTCTCCTTTGCCCTTTAACCTGTTATGTTATGGTAAATATAGGCCTAAGTACAATGGGTCATGCCAGTGCGGGTGTCATACTTAGGCCTACTGTATACTGCAGCCAAGGCCCAGTTTTGCCTGTTAACACAGTGACAGAAATAACTTTTCATTTACCCATGGCCCTCAGTAACTTAGTCCCCAAGGGGTTAGCCCAGTGCGGGAAATTCGAAAAGCTTTTTACTTATCAGTGTCATATGAGAATGTGGGCCACATGCCAGAGTTTCTAGCATAAAGAAATGGTGATCAAGGGGATTATAACTTACGCTGGCTGGGATATTCCATTATACTCGATAGTGAGAAATCTAGGGGTAATTGCAAACATTAATTGCACATTTTTAAGGCACAGTAGCCTAGATGAAGGGTGGTTCTTAAAATGATTCTTCTGAGACGCTTTTTACAAATTTAATAATATAATAGGCATAAAACCAATAGCATTTTGAGAATGACACTCTTAATGACTGCTATTAATAATAGCCAAAGTCTAACAACTTCACCATTCAGAAAATTGGCCTGTAATACTAGGATTATCATAAGTCAATCACCTAAAGAACATTCAACTGTAAAAAGAGGATGAGGCATTTATCAGAATAGACAAAACTTACCAGCAACATTCGCTAATGTGTCATCGTCGTGCTGTAATAATTTTATGTTTATCGAATGGAATAATCTCCAACAGCAACATTCTAATTGAAGCTAGCAGAACAACAGATTTTGTCATCTAGTGTTAACTTGAGTCGATTACAGCAAACTACAGAACAGGCTTGTAACTGTTGTCCTCCAAAGTAAAAATTGTTGTATTGGAAAAATTTTAAAACAAGGATATTACTTCTTGAATTCCTCGTCGAAATAGATCCAAACAAAATATTCACTATAAAATTTTCGGTATAAATACACAACCAATTTTCTCACTTCTCCTCCAAACAGTGGGGACTTCCTTTCCAGGGTTTCTGCCAAAGGGGGGAAAGGGGGGATTTGTCCCCCCCTTTCCAGAAGAAGGTGGGTAAAATCCCCCCCTTTTCATTTCCATAAAAATTAAAAAAATTGTCCATATCTTGGTTTCTTACTTAAGAAGAGGACACCTTTGCAGCAATTTTTGGACTTTCATAAGTAAATGGCTTTTAAAACCCTTCGAAATTCACCTCATAGGGGTCTTGAAGCAAGCTTTTGACCCCCTGAACCCACTTGTAACTTTAGCCAGGGACAGCATCAATTTGGACTAGGGGTTTTGGAGCAATTAATCCCATCTTTTTTGCATTTCTGGCGGAATCCCTGCTTTCTGACCTCACTAACTTTTTTACAAAACTTGAGGTGTGTCCAGTGGGGGCATACTGTATGTCACACTTTTGCCCATTCCACAATGGTGACTTTTGGTATTGTCTTCAGTTTAGGTGGAGCCCATATGCTGCAGAAACAATAATAACCTTCCTGGGAACCTGAGGAATAGAACTTCTCCACTGCATTAGTATTTCCCTTTCCAATGCATCCAGGGCAACTGTCAGCCTGCTCACTTGTTGCACTGGCAGCAGCCTTTGGTTTGCATTTGATTAGGCTTCCACCCATATTCTTCTATTTTGCCCCATCTTCCGATCCCATCTGCTCTGGGTACTCCACCTTGCTATGCCATTTGACCAACTGGAGTGCTGCAACCCTCAAGCTATGATGATGCCTGTCCCTAACAATAAAATTCTTACACAACAGTCTTTAAAAAGACACTGTACCACTTTTCCACACATTTTTCCACAATGCATAACTTAAAAACATTCAATTCACCTGGTTCTGGATTGTGCAATCATTAAAAGATTTGTTTTCAAAAAAGATTTGTTTGTTCCAATGTGGCAAAGTTACTGAATAGTTCATTTGTTTGGTTCGTAGAACTTGAAAATAAAGAACGGTGTCAAGTTCAGCTCTAGAAAAAGAAGACTAACAGAATAACTACCTGTTTTTGATGGTCAAATGTCCTGTTGCCTGAAGAATTTGTGATGCAGGCGGTGTTTTTATTCGAACCATAGTGCACCAACACACAATCCTACCATTCAATGTGCTGATTGACTCATGATTACCAACCATACAGTACTCCTTATATGTACTACAGTGGCAGCCATGATCCATACAAACCTTGGTCAACATGTGTCACAATCACTAGTGTGCTTGGCAGTTGGTACACAATGGTGATGTCATCTCAATAACATAAATACACCCTCTAAATAAAAAGTCACAGTAACATTAGGCCTATCTCTGAATCTGAGCCTGAGGTAAAGGTGTGAACTGTGATATTACCTGCAGTGTTTTACTGGTGCAAAAAAGACAGTGTGTTATGTTGAAGAGGGTTATTTGCATTCATGACAAAAATGGAAGAACACTATTACTGTAGCATATCGCATAGGCCTATGAACTTTTCCAATTCATCCCAGTCAGAGCAAGTGTACTGTACTAAAGGCATAGCTGTGGGGAGATAACATTTCTTATCTGATGGGTAATTGGACATAAAGTACCGTTATCTCAGTTCTGAAATCTCACTATAAAGTAAACATTTTCCAGATTTTGCAGAGCAAAATCTTGAAAATTTTCCATTTTTTAACTGACAATGGGTAGTGCTGATATTAAAAGCACCTCTATTCTTATTGTAATAATTAGTTTCCTGACTTGTGCTACTGCATGTCTGCAATAAAAATAAATTGTTGGCTAGAAGTGAAGCAGTACATGCACCAAAATTCCTTCCCTTGGTGGATGTGCTCAGGGCCTGGTATGAGCTCATGTGATCATGCAAGTTTGAGAAATATAAAGGTATTTTATGTAATTTCACGCGATTGGGATTGCTCGGCATTGCCGGGCACAGCATGTGCAGTACAGTAAGCATACCATAGATACTGCCGTGACACAATGGACACTTCCCCATCTAAATGTCTGACAACCAAAAAGACTTGTAATCACATGACATTGATGAAACACCTCTATAGGTTACTGGCTACAGTTTATGAAAACATATGTAATGAGCACTACAATTGTCATATTTTGAAGGCCTTACATTATTTCCCACATTTCTTCACTGTACAGGTCTTTACCATCTTACATTTGCATACTGACAAGCCTTGAGGAGTATGCAGTAGATCAGAAATGGCCTCAGCAGCTGTTATAAATTCTGGTAAGGGGACCAAATCATCACTTAAACAGGACAATCTGCCAGCCAGTTTGATTCATGCTGCAGCTGTGAATGGTAATAAAGCAACCCTGCAAAAACTTCTAAAAGGTAATTTGAATTAATATGTAAACTTTTCAAGTTTTTCAGCCTTACTGTTGCATGTGAATTGTGCAGACCTGTCTAGAAGTTTGGAAAGCTGTCTGTAAGAAATTTCATGTTTCGAAGAAGTTGAACATCACAAAGTTCAGTACTTGATCAGAGTTTCTACCATTTTACTCATTGATTATTTTCAAGCACATATTAAATGTTTGTGATTCACATGAAACTTAGGCTTCATGAAGAGTCACTGTTTGCTTACAATATAGCACTAGATAATTCTTCTAATAAGTGGGTAAGAATTTCTTAAAAATGAAACAATGTGGGAAAGAATTTCTTTCAACCCTGTGGTGAAGCCATGTGGAAGACAGATTTGCCCTCATTTTCATTAAGGCTAACAGGGCTGGCTCAGTGCAAGCTTCAAGGAGTAAAAACAAAAAAAAAAAACAAAAAAAAAAAACAAAAAAAAAAAATAGCAAGAAGGGTGGGAAAATGTGCACATATATAGGTTTTTTTCAGATCAATTTAGGCCATTCACTTACTGTATGTTATAGTGCGGCACATTGTTCACACTGAGTGTGTCATTTATGTACCAAAGTGCAAATATTGGAAAATCTCCTTTTTACTAAGAAATTTGGCAAAGTTTTACAGAATTGCAAACTATTTCTACATGTTCACATCTGCTAGGTTCTTTGTCATTTAAAATCCAAAGATGCCAATGCTGTATGATTGTTCAGTAATGTAATGCACATTTATCAGATCTCTACAGAAACTGTTGGAAAAGATACCTCTAGAGACAAATTGCATCTTAACAATTAAGTTAATAGATGCAATGGTATGAACCCCATGTGGTGTAGATATTTTGTCTAAAGATGGCAACAACAAAAGCAGGGACTACAAAAGTCTTGGTTCCATGTTTCAATAGATTCTTCATAATAACCATTACGCAGTCATTTGTCTAGTGACACACAACTTTTTGTGACATCGATTCTCTAGTATTTCAGGCTGAGGGCCACTTTTACTTAAGGTGCTAATTTTATTCCCTGTACTAGCCTGGATTCCATTAAACAGTGTGTTTTCTTATGAAGATGTGTGGTTGCTCAGAATCATTTGAGGGGGTCATAATCATTTCAGCTGATGGCCACTTGAGGACCTGCTGTAGGCTTTGTGAAAACTTTGATGCATTTCTTTGTTTACAGACCCCAACTATCATGTGGATGAGGTGGATCAGTTTGGAAGAACCCCTCTCATGTTAACAGTGCTGGCTGATCAGTTTGACTGTGCAGAGGTCCTTCTGAAAAATGGAGCTAATGTTGATGCCAAGGACCACTGGCAAAGGACAGCTCTTCACTGGGCCGCATACAAGGTAGGGCCGTAGATATGGTTCTTAAAACTGTGGAAGATGTCTAAAGTTTGGACCATACATGGTGATGTGGTATGAAGAGCGCTGAATGGCAACATTGTACAACTCATTCTCACAGTATAATATACAGACATTAGTGTTTTAACAATTTATATTTAGTTGGCACTGTGCCTTTGGCAGTAAGTGCATAAAGTTTTGTTTTCATCATCAGTTGTTTTAGTTGAAGTGCATGGTATCAGCCTGAGATCTACAGTAGATTTTGAAGAAAAAATATATGGGGGTGGGGGGTGGAGGGAGGGATTCATTTGTTAGGCTAGAGCTCTCAAATAGGAGCACTATAGATGAGTCCTCAATGGGATTGTCAGGGATGGGGCCTCCACTATGAATATTTGGAAAAATACTTATTTGCAAATCAAGGGGTCTGAGGGCCTTGCAGTTAATTGAGGACTGAAGTTTTTTAGCATTGTTATCAGCAGTAAATGCCAAAAATGGAAGATTGGGTGAGTTTAACCTCCACCTGGATCTGTATCAGGATATAAAATTGTTTTAATAGTAACACATGTCCTACTAAGTCTTAAGGTAAAGTTTGATTATACTGTGTGTAATTTCATTATTTCAGTTGGGTAAATGTCATTTCACAGGGTATTTACCGATTTTGTTGGCTGCTAATTTCCCGGGGAGCATACTGGAGAGAGAAAGACCATGAGGAATTGACAGCCCTACATCTAGCAACAAAGCATACAAACACCAAATGTTTGACTCTCATCTTGAAAGAATTATTTGTAGGAGAAGTGGATGAACAGGATGTTAACAAGGTATGGACACTGAAGATTGGAGGTCAAAAGTGGGTACAACAGGGCTCGACAGTTGTAAGCATGGTTTTAACTCTACGGTGGTCTCCAAGGAGAATCTGCAGTCATTTTATGCAAAATAGTCCAGGTCCCCCATCCATATTCATAGAATTAATAAGATTTTAATAAAAATTGGCAAAAGTCATTATGGTGGCAATAAAAATCTAAAAACCAAATTTTGAGGTACAACTTGAAATTTTGGAGGAAAAAGCAATCAAGCCCTTGCTAAAACTGTTACATTCCCTGAAACCAAGGAATGCTGCAGCAAGTCATAGAAGAATGCAACAGTATAAAAGATTGGCAACCAGATATTATTTCATCCATTACTGTTACATGAATGGTCATGAAATAGTCAGAAAAATGTGAATTCAGAAATTAAAATTTCGCAAAAGTAGGTGGAAGGGCAGAAATAATCATGCTTCACTCTAATCTTCAAAGTATTGTAGGAGAAGATGCACAAGTCATGTATAAGGTATTGACAATAGAGACTGTTAGCACTGGCTGTTCATGATAATCCCCAGGGCAGCATTAATGGAGGATCTCTCTGAGAGGGAACTATTTGCAAAGTAGCTATTGTGTGGAAAGACCTTGTACCTGGAATGGGACCACAACGTTGCACGAACATTATCATTATTAGCTCAACCCACGAAGTGTGGGTAGAGCTTACATTATACTGTGGGCTGAAAATGTCTGTCTCATTTTTTGAAAGTTTTCAGCTTCTTCAAATTGCCTCAGATTTGTTTGTATTTTTGGGTGAAGGATGCACACCATGGTGGCAACAGATTTTGTTCTTTTCCGGGGGCTCAGTGAAGTGTGTTCGAAAATATTGACAATTTTCTGTCATTTTACTGACTTGACATTCCTTTTAAAATTCTAACTCTTTTGGACAAAGAGGTTATTTGTGTAAGTGGCTGTGTGGAGAGGTGAACATCTGGAGGGAGTTTGTTCATTTAGTGTAACGGACATAAATCTTCCATGTATTCTGTCTGTTTTCATTTTCTTTTCGGCACACATATGAAAGCATGCATTATCACATCTTGGTCCATCCGGTGTACTCCCTGTTTGTTGGAACATGCATGAATCACGATGTTTGGTGGCTGATTTGGGAAGGTGTGTACATATTGTTTCGGACTGTTGGAAGACGTGCATGCTAGGTTCGTCTGATTAGCCCAATCCTCGAGTAGACAATACAGGAAAGAAAAAATTACTCACGTGAGATCTAAACAAGTGTAAACGTGGTAGGCTTAGGCCTAGTTTACCTGCAAGATGACGCAGTTTGATAGAAAAACGAAAATACAGGAACGAAAAAAAAGGGAAAAAAAAAAAAACGCAGGTGAGACCAAAACAAAGCACTCGGTACTAACGTTATAGACCTAATGTTAGGCCTGGCCTTACGCAAGTACAAGTGACATCGAAACTCAAAAATGTGATTGTGGTAGGCTTAGGCCTAGTTTACCTGAAAGATGATGCAGCTTGATAGAAAAATGAAAATACAGGGACAAAAAAAAAAAAAAAAATCACGCAAGTGAGACCGAAACGAAGTGCATAGCCTATAGGCCTCTAGGCCTTACGTTAGGCTTACAGTAGCCTACGCTAGACGTAGCTTAGGCTAGAACTTATTGTAGGCCTAACTTGGAAGTGGCTTAACTGACTTGGTGTGTCTCGCACAATGACCACTGATTAGTGATGTACATGTACATTAACAGCCTACCCAGAATAAAAAGTGGCACATTACTGATTTTATTTATGCCTAACAGGACGAGGTCTACATGGCTTGAGTCTTTTTCTATTACATGTAGCCTATCATAGACTGCTTAAAACACCACAAAGTTTAGGTGAGATTGTGTTGGCATAGGCCTAGGCAATGAAATGGGGGATGCGAAGCCTGACGTTGGAGGAACTGTAAGCTACACAACGTAACGTCAGGTTTAATGCAATTGAAGTATGAAGTGTTCAATAGGCCTAGCCTACAGCATGTGTACCAATAGCGTGAAACACATTTTTTGATTATATTTTTCAGAACTTATCAAATTGTACATCAAGTAGCCTATCACCCATATCCAGTACAAAGACAAGCTTTCATACAGCATTAAAATAATCTTGCAAATTTTATTCAGATATCGGTAAACACAGTTTTGTAGGTTTCACGCTATTGGTAGCCTACACATACCGTAGGCGGAGCTTGGCCAAGATCCTTATTTGGTCCTTTGTACATTTTTACTGGATGTGAAGGGTTAGGCACCACAACTAATGTCACATCTAACCTGGCCAGTCTCCTTGCATGGAATTATTGAGTAGGAAATTCAAATTTTGGATAGCAGTTTCAGGGATTTTTTACTTGTTTATTAGCTCAGCCCACGAAGTGTGGGTAGAGCTTATGTTGCACTGTAGGGAGAGAAAATGTCTGTCTCACTTTTGAAAAGGATTCTACTCCCAAATTCTTTCATGGATTCTCTTGAAACTTGAACACAGTGTTCCTTGGGTGGTGCGCAATTTGAGGTGTGCAGGAATTTGTGGTCCAAGGTCCTGTATGGGCCCAGCTATGGCCCATTTTATGAAATTCTTCAAAATGTTTCTTCTCCTACAGATATTCTTGTACAGTGATGATGGTTTATCATAGTGATACTCTGTTAGTGGTGCCTTCAGGGTTTTCAGGACTTTTAGGTCCATGACCCAAGATGGGCCGAAGGGTCCATTTTGTGAAATTTGCAAAATGTTTAACCCCTCCTCCAGTTAATGTTAAACAGAGTTGACGGCCTGTCATAATGATGCTTGGTTAGTAATCTGTGTATGGTTTTCTGACAGTTTTGGTCCAAGGTCCCATGTGGGCCCTTTGTCGCACTTTGTTTTTTGCTTACCAATTTCATGGCTGAGGGGAGAGAGGGGAAGAGGGGAGGGGGAAGGGGAGGGAAGACATTTGAAAGCTTTCTCTCCACTGGTTATGCAACTGCCCTACACAAACTTGATGCATTTATGCATTATGGCAGTCTAGTTTCTGATCACTGCCCTTACATAAGGTGATGAACTACATGAAACTATAAAGATTTATCCCTGACACGGTCCAAGTGCTAATTGAACAGTGTATACCATGGTTGTTCATACCGAAGATGGAAAGTTGATTACATTTTTGGGGGAGAGATATTTGTGTGAAATATTTTAATTGTGACAGTGCTGCATATCGTGACCTAAAAGAAGTGGTACAGTTATTTTCGTTTGGAACAAAAGAAAAGTACTGGTAGTTTTATCAGGAACCGGTTAAAATAACCACACAAATATCTTCGGTACTTTCATTACTGGTACTGCTACCGGTACTGGTATTTATGTGAAAACCGGTATACTCGCTAACACTAGGGTTGAGCGATAGCAGCATTGCTGCTCTAGTAGTTACCAACGCATTCTCACTGTGCATTCATCGAGTACCTTTAATATCCTTTTTGTTTCAGAGAACAGCCTTGCATTGGAGTGCATCATATGGGAATGTTGAAGCTGTAAAGATTCTCATCAATGAGGTAAGACTCTCATCCATGAGGTACCTGCAGTGTTGCATTATCTTTTATTTAAACAAAAATGAAACTGTCCAGTCATAATGTATCCAGTACTAAGAATAGTCTAATGTAGTGGGGCAGAATACAAGGAAATATTACTGATGTGCTCTGACACTTTACAGGTACTAAAAAACAAACAACAATCAATAATGTGTTGAAGCAAGTCCCACTTGATGGAAAGCACCAAGTGTCTGTGTACTTGTCACTCTTACATTTAGCGGGAAAAAGTAACAATCTTTACAGTCATTTCCTAAATGGCTGTTGAACATTATCTTGTAAGTACTGAAGCTAGGATTTCCAATTCTACCACCTCTAGCCATCCGTTATTGAGAATCCTGCATTCTGATTGGTTAAACACTGACCTGTTATTCCACAACATCCGGTCAGTAAACATAAACACTGATGAAAATGAAGTTTTTCACACATTTTCGGTGGTAGAATAGGAATAAACCACATTTGTCGGACTATTATTGTCTCATAAACTGTCTCGACTCCAAATCTGGCAAGGCTTCGCCTTGTCCATTATTTTGCCAAATTTAGAGTCTCGACGGTTTATTCACCAATAACAGTCCGCCAAATGTGATTAATTCCTTAAATTCAAAACCAAGAGGAACTTTTATAAGCTATTTACAATTTTTTTGTTTACCAGTTTGTACCTTGGCCTTACTCCTGAATGCTTTGAATTTAAGTAGAAGTATACAGTCTGTGATTTTCATAATTGCATTTTCTCAGGGTTCTAATATTGGTATACCAGATGTAGACGGGAAAACACCTCTTCATTGGGCAGCTACTGCAGGGGATTCCCCCACAGCAACAGCTACAGTGCAAGTTATCTTGGATGCAGAACCTAGCGTCATAAACTGGCAGGATTATGAAGGACGGACGGCACTTCATCTGGCAGTAGCTGATGGAAATACAAATACTGTTGAAACTCTCATTAATTTTCAGGTATTAATGAAAATGAGTCAAAAGGGATGAAATAAAATGATTGTCCATTTTTAAAGTTTTCTATGAGGTATGAATCTTTTGCCGAAGTCTTCACTGGCAGTATGTATATTCAGAGATGCTAGTGATTCAGCGAAGATAACATAGCACATCAACATTGATATGGACTGTAGCCGGGAGTGAAAAGGGTGGGGTAGTGTGAGCATTTTGGAGAATTGCCCTCCCCCAAATTTTCATAGCTGTGGTATCAGTGACCATGGTATACCCATGCAAGTGCACCCAAAGGGTCAGCTTGTCCCTGTAAATCTGAGTAGCTGGATACAGGTCCCATTGATAAATCTACAGCAGAAGTATAGAAAAGTATATATAGAAGTGATTGGGAGGGATGTAGATAGACCAGTTTTAATGGTTGGAGTAACCTAAAAGGTCCATATACAGCATATCAAGCTGACGATCCTCATAAACAGAGTGTGGTAGGGATTATAGTCTTCATTTGTCAGCCCTATTTTGGTGTATGTATTAGTAAGAAAAAGTTGGGACATATCACAAAATACAGATGTTATTGAAATCTTCACTAAGTGGTGGAATTATCTTTATACCATAATGGGTGAGGGCTAGGGACAAATTGGCAGTCCTAGGTGTGCCTGCTTACCCTAGCTGCAACTTGGGTGGCTGGTATTGAAATCACTGCCTTTGTTATTTACATTACATTAAATCAAGAAGGGAGTAGCTATTTTGTAATTCATTACTGTTCGGAAAGTATAATTTCTATTTTTAAAAGCTTTGTTTTCACCTTTTTGGCAGTCAAAGAAATACACAGCTGCAAGATTTGATATAAAAGAGTTTGAATATGCATGCATTGTTATAGTACTGTAGAGACTAAGTGCCTGTGAAATATCTGATAGACTGTTGATAAGCTGTGTTATTAGTTTACAAACACTTTGTAACCCCTTTCATTGGGAATTTTTGTAACAGTCAGTAGCTTTATTTTTAAACTTTTTCACAGACTCACCTTGAAAAATGCAATGTCTCAGTACTAGACAATATGTTCCGAACACCTCTTCATTGGGCAGCTGTCTTAGGCCATACCCACATGGTCAACAGATTACTGGACAAAAAAGCCAGCTTCTCTAGCTCAGATGGAAATGGGGCTACAGCATTGCATTATGCAGCCCAGAACAATCATGCTGTAAGTTGCATATTCAAACTGTTTATGCTGTCTACAGTAGGAACATTATTATCACCCCAAACTTCACTTTCTGTAGCATGCTAAACATTTTTAGTTGGTTCCCAAAGTTTGATGAAAGGGGAAAATTTGTACTATACCTTTAATATATAGTGTAACCTACTCTTTATTTAGGCCAATAGCATGTGCAGGTCAGTGCATACAGGGAGGTTTCACACGTGCAAAGTCAACTAACGCAACCGGGTTCTGGAGGACAAGCATCACATGGACGCTAGGTCATGTACTAAATCAGTGTGGTGCGTGGCAGGGTGTACCTCCAGAACAACCAGCGTGTTTACTGAATTTGACCTTTTGACCTTTGGTGCACGCTCCCTATATATGACTGTGGTTTGGAGAAAAACTTAATTGAATTGAAGCATAGCAAAGTGGTAGCACAAAATAAGTAATGTCAGATTGTCATTGTATATGAGGGTAGAATGTTTTAAAAGGGCTTGTAAGCTACTTAAAGTTGGTATGACATGGCCAAAGTAAGTTTCTCAGTAAATATTCTTTGGGCACATCTTGAAATGAAGCAAATGTTTTTTTCTGTCTAAACAACGTTCATATACACCGGAATACGACCTTGTGAATTCTCAAAACAAGCCACTCTCAGTCCATCTGAAATCTGAAAGTAAAAAAAAATAGTGAGCGTGTCTCAAGACGTGACGTCATTGGCGGCACGGTCAGTAGCACTTCTGTGCATGTACGAGGCAGCTCATCTATCGTTTCCATACACCGAATCATAGGCATGGCAATGCGCGTTAGTAGGTACATTATCTCAACTAACACCTGTGCTAGTGCGATACTTCAGTAGCACGTGCTTAGCATTCACAATAACACTGTCACTGAACAGTCTATAACAAGCGCCTGTTATGGACTGTTCATATCTTACATGTGCAAAGCTGCCCTGTACAGTGCACGCGACCATAGGTTCTTGGTTCACTTTAATTCAATTGTAGCCTCTTGGGTTTGCTTTTATATGTGTAATTTTTAATCTGATGTGTTTGTAGGAAACAGTGGAAGCATTCTTGTCTCATGAAGACATTACTGATGAACCTGATTTGGAGAGAAGAACGGCCCTGATGTGGGCTGCAGGGAAAGGGGCTGATGATGTCATTAAGGTCATGATGCAGTATGGTGGAGACATTGATGCTACCGACAACACAGGAGCAACAGGTGAGCAAAATCCCTTCTTTATTATGCAATGTGTCAAGATGGGATAAGACTGTCTGGTAGGGGTACTTAGTTGCACATATCTGAGGCAAGAGACTGTACAATCATGTTGTGTAGTGGGAGGTTTAGTAATGCAAGGCTCGTGCAAGTAGCTACAAAGGTTTTCACATTTTGCAACACTATGAAATCATTTATTTTGCAATATCTGGCATCACATATAGGAGCACAATGTGGAAGGGGCTTACAGAAGTTGCATCCTTGGTTCTTCAGTAGACTTGCTCATGGTTACAAACAAATGATTTCATAGCTGGTTGGCAAAAGAGTTGAATTGCCATGTTTACATTGTTGTCAAAATGAAAAGTAGATTCTAATTCATCTACTTTCTGTGTGCAATCGTGCTATTGTTTACACGCACAAAATCTAAGATGCACACGTGTTCACTGGCACGCTCTCTGCCAACCAGTGCCTACAGTGACGTAACCAGGGTTGGTCTAATAAATATCTGCTCTTTTGTACAATGTCAAGGTTTGTTTTTAAAATGAGTGTTACCAAAAGAGCTGTTTTACTGAAAAGTTAAGGATTTAGATCCCATAATGAAATAAAAGACATACTTTGTATTTTAATAAGTTCTTTTAACATTCTTAAGATGTTGCTTTTTCAATGTTTAACCATTTTGGAGATGACAAGTCATGCAAAAGGTATGATGTGGAATGTTGAACAAATTTGCTGAGAATAAATGAGAACGTGTTTTATCTTTTTCCTTTTTTTTTGAGGAAAATTCGGTGGTCTCATTCATATTTGTGATGTAATGCAGGTTAAAAGAATAACTGTGCATGTTTTTGAGTCTCATTGCATCAGATATATGTAAGCTTTTTGTATCAACCTAACAACTTGCCAAAAATAAGCTAATTTCAAAAACTTTTGTCGCTTGAACATTAACTTTGGGATGATTCAGTACCGGTAATTTGTCAGATCTGTAAGTGCAATTTCTGTGATATTCTCATGTTGCTTCATTTGCAGTATCTTTCGGGTCCCTCCAAAAAAAAAAAAAAAAAAATTAGCACTTAATCTCAAAACTTGATCTTTTCAGCCTTTATCTGTGTTTGATGTAAACAATTTGTCAAATTCATAAGCTACAGATTTCTTTCCTTTTACTGTATGCACCTTCTTTTGCATCTGGTACTCCATTACATTGCATATGCAAAACACTCTTCGTTTAGTCATTTGTTATGCAGTCCATCTGTCTGTGTGTCCATTCATGTCTGTTCCTCTGTCTGTTCATCACAACAGTCATGATTCAGTGGTTTGTTCAATCTGTTGATAATGGTTCATGGCATCAATGTAGCACAGACAGACAAAAGCTGCTACCATTATTAAACCATTCAGTCTTACCAGTAGACTGTGGCAAAGCTTTTCCCTTCAGAAGTATTATGCAGTTGGGGAAGAGTAATGAATTTTGCATCGTTCAAAAATTTGAAAGTGTAGGTAAACAAATTATTCATGAGCTACAAAGCAGTGATTTCTTTTTCATGAGAACTGAGTTTTTTTGAAAAGAAAAGTTTCTCAGCTGCCTCATTTTGAATTAGCCATTCTGTACACATATATTATGGCTTTAAAGTTACGAAGATTTTATGAACTGCCTTAAAAGTGGGATATCTTGAATCTCTCAAATAGTGTTATTTTGTTTTCTTTATTTATCAGCTCTTCATGCTGCAGCAATGGCTGGCCATGCAAGCACCATCCATGTCTTACTCGAGGTACTCATCTTTCAATATTCTATTATTTCATTGTCTACCTTATTAACCCTTTCAGCACTACGGGCAGATGTTTCTGAGAATCACAGTATAAAAGTTCAGTCCCAAAAGGATTCATATATTCCAGTCATATGTAACATTCTATCTGTGACTCATACTAAGTACAGATAGCAGCATTGTAGCACTACACCAGTCCCCCTGCATATTTCAGTTTTTTCTGTATGACTTCTTGGACGTTTATTCCTTAAAGATGTGAACGTTATTAGTATCATGTGGTAGCACTGGCATTGACAGGGTGGAATATTCAAAAACTATTGGATAGGATTTTTAAAAGTTCAGGGTTTTTGTCTTCTGTCGATATTCTTATGGGGGATATTTCTTCTCCTTTTAGTTCGTCTACACCATGTAGGTGAACTAAAAGGAGAAGAAATATCCCCCATAAGAATATCTGCATGACTGTTGCAAATGTTGGGAAATGCCACAGTTGCATGCTCCATAAAAAGATTGTGCCCACTCCTATGTCTGCAATTTTGGTTCAAATGTTTCACGGGAGGCTTAGCAAAATCAGGGTCATAAATCAAACCAATTGTGCAGGTTGTTACTAAAATTAAAATATTTGGAAACTATGTATAGCACTTCCTTAAGTGGTATCCACAAAGTCAACTTAGGCTTTCAGAAAAGATGTTTATCATAACTGTTGTGGGCTTAGGCAATAAGATATACAGCAGTACCTAGCACTGTAACCCTTAAACAATATATTGGCCGTGATTGTTGAAACGATTTGTTAGGTCATATACTGATGTGATTGTTGATGTGGTCAATACGAAGCATATATCACTCACACCTGTCTGGTATTATGAGACTCAGCATTTACTGCTTTGGCTGTCGGAACTTTTGAAACTCATGTTTGTGGAAGGTACAAACAAGATTTACAGATTTCACATCTGTAAATACAGACTGACAGTTAGTATTCTTGGACAACTGTTTGTGCAAAAGTATTCTTTATGAATCGAATCCCTGCATGTAGAGCTGTAGCAGAGAAACATACGAATACTGCTATGTAAAAAGAAACTACAACATTTACAAGGACTCAGCCCACTGTAAAAGACAATGGTTGATGTATCTGCAAACTGCTTTAGTGTATTAAAGTGAGGGAGGCATGTATGGAAAAAGTTAACAGCTGGGAGGCCCCTTCCCCAGAAATTTGGGTACTTGGAGGGAAATTTACCTTTTTCTCATATCAAAATAGAGGGAGGGAGGTAACCAGTCGAATGAGTAGAAATGGCAACTCAAAAGTGGTCAGCAGGCTGACTGTATAGTCTTTATTTTTATCAAGTAATTTATTTATTATTGTTATTTTTATTCTTTTTTTTTTTGCTTTACACATTTTTTTCATTTCAGTTTGGTGCTAATGTAAGTGTTACAGACCAAAACAAGCACACTCCTCTGTTCCGGGCTGCAGAAATGGGCCAGACAGATGCTTTAATTACTCTCATTGAAGGTAAGTATAGGAGAATTCTTGGACAAAGTTACTTTCATATTTGTCTTATATACACAAATTTTACAAAAAATTTTCCACATTAAATCATGTTGAAAAAAATCTCCTATGTTCATACTAGCGATGTCTTGATAGAATAGCCTAAACCCGTAATGCATTCATTTTGTTAACCTAATCTAAGCATTACGGTGACATTTACATTCAATTCTTATGTGCAGATTTTGAGATGTAACATCTTCTGACCATACACCTACAGCGAGTGGGTGGCATCCATTAGTTTCACACTCTTATGTACACTTTATTTTCCAAGTATTTACTTTTTTGATCCTGGATTGGATAGGCTTGTTAGGGTACGTTAAGGGTCTAGTTTACAAAATTCCAGTGCCATGTTTGCATTCAACAGATTTTGTCACAGAAAATTCAATGTAAAATTACACAAAGGCATAGGAAGCTGTTGCAGGGGCTGATGTTTTAGATCAAGGGCATAAATAAGAGGTTTTCATGCAAAAAAGTGGGCAGAGGGAGGTAGGAAATACACTTACCCCACCCACCCACATTTTTGACTGGGGGCCAGTAGGCTACAGATCCCCTTTCCTAGCTACTTCCAATGTCTATGTTACAGAGAAAGATATGCTCATGAATGTGAGGCTGTGACATCTCATGTTTGTTCAAGTGACAACTTCATTTGGTAATATTTAGAGAAATAGGAATAGGATAAAAATTTCACCAGAATGCTTGAATTAAGATAACAAATCAAAAAGTGTGGCTGGGTTTGCATTGTTCTTTTAACTTGTAAAACTTGTTTTGTTGAAATGATGTTATACATATTTTGCTTATTGTCTTGCTTCAAGAGACAATTCAATTTTTCCCATAGGAGGAGCATCTGTCCACGTTGCTGATGATGAAGGCAGGTCCCCCCTTCATTGGTTAGTATTCATACATTGTGTAGATCACTTTGTACCACGTAACTGTCTCACATTTTCTCATTTTATTTTCTGGTTTATTAAAATTGTTTTTGACAGTCATGTTGTAAGTAAATGTGTGGTAGCATAGTTACGTAACATTGATGAGCAGAAAAGTCAAACTTTTAATAATAATAAAAGAGTTTCATATAGCAATGTTTACTGCGTCTCACACCGCTTCACAGAGAAGAAAGACAAGAAAACTTTTCAGACCAACTGCCCTAGTTGTACAGGATCTGCCATATCTCACCAAAGAAAGTAAAATTAGAAGCTCTGGTCTTCTTTCTAGGTATGCGGCATAACAGCTTAGATTAGGGATTATATTACATTTTGTGAGTTTTTTCTTGTCATGAGCACCTTAATGGCTGTTAGGTTTTGTAGTCATCAAGAACTTAGGAACATGATGGATTGAAAGGATACTTGGCAAACCTTTGGTAAAGTAACTTGGCCTATGGCTGGTGTAAACCTGTTGCATAAGACATAGATGTGATAATTACCACTGTGATTTGTTTTTTTTTTAACCATTTATTTATTTATGTATTTTTTTGGCTGCCGTGGGTGAGTATGTACCAAGTGGCTTTACCCACGGTGTTGAGACTAAGTTTCGCCAATCTCCCTCGCCTGCACATTTTCTCTGTACAAAGTAAAGGAAAGGACTACTGAATTCATTAAACAATATGATGTTTGGGTGAGTTTATGTAATACCAGTGATAAAAGTTCGCCAGCATCACTCTTAGTTTCAGAAACCCAACTTTGGTGGAAATTCTAGGAAAGAAATAAATGCCGGGCTCTTTAGTGGCATGGTGTTACAAACTGTGATGTAACTTACTTTATCACATTACAAAATGCAGTTATTGTTTTATCATACAGGGCAGCACGTGGTGGACACTCCTGTGTTTGTGCTAATCTTCTGAAACATAAAATAAGCCCCAATGTCCAGGACCACCATGGAAGGACTCCATTACAATGTGCTGCTTATGGTGGTTTTATCAATTGTATGAACATACTATTGGAGGAAGGAGCAGACCCAGATTTACAGGATGAAGAGGTGAGGATTTGAAACTTGTTTCAAGTCAACTCCTTTATGGCAAATGTCATTGTTGTTTATGACAGCTTTCTGTGTTTAAATGCTCTTCTTCTGCTTTACATGTTGTTTGAGATCGACTTCGGTTAATAATAATTGGAAAAGATATGCTTCAGTTAATAATAATTGAATAGGATACACTTCAGATAATATTTATAATTAATAAATGAGAGCCTTGCAGAATGCAGTCACAGTGCTAAGCTGCCACAATGTGGGGGTAGCCTATGGCATTTTAATTACAATTTTATGATGAATGATTAACTAAATCCACAGTTTTGGTCAGATTATGATCCTTTTTACTTGGAAGATCAGTTGCTCATGATTAACAGAGAACTCCATCAACAGTATCCCATAAGGGTACCTTGCCCGCCCGGGGGACGTGTATTACTCCTGCACCTATATTGGCTGCACTCGTAATACCAACATCCGCGAAATTTCGCAAGAATTCTTCGTCAAACTGCGTAAAAACTGTACCGTATTAACTATTCGTAGATACGATAACAACAAACAGAATTATAAATATTCAATGAAAAACAACTAAAACAGGTCTTGGTTATCATGCTGTTTCGAACGACAAATGTCAATGGGGTTTTAGTGTGTGATTTCGCCCGCTTCAAGCTCACACAATGAAGTCCCATTGACTTACTGTGTAAAAGTGAATGTTACAGCTGAAGCCTTTTCGTGCAATATGAATATTCATGAATTGAAACCAATCAACAGCCGAGAGAGTAAAATCGTATTGGGCTCATGAATATAACAAAATTGGATGATCTCTGTCATTGTTTGCAGGTGTTAGAGTATGTACGCCAAAGAGGAGTACATATTCGACACCTGCTATGAAGGTAAAAGGGTACCAGGCCCTACGTATCTTGTTTGTGTGATTTTATTGCTTCAGATGCCATGTCTTTCATCCATTCAGCATAAAACTATAACATCAGTCTGGTACAGAGGTTGTCAAATATTTATGTTGGTGCACCCATGACATGTTGTACTGCAGTGAAGGTAGGTTCAGTACATTGTCTAACAGTGAAATGAAAGCCACCTTGGTTATGCTTATTATATGCAGTCCACTCCTTTTCTGACAAAATGATGCTCATTTAGCAAAGATGTTTCACATACCCCCTTAAAAGATCACACACACCCTTACATTTCCTTGTACCCCCAGGTTGAAACCCCCTGGTCTGGTCAAATAATACTTACCCATGAGGGACAGTTTGCAAGCTAGGATGAAAGTTGTTAGAATTAAGTGATCAAACATTTTCATTAAAGAATAAAAAGTTTTGTCTTTGTCTCCTCAGGGAGTTACAGCCCTCCATTATGCTTCCAGCACTGGTTACATGGATGCTGTGCGACTTCTATTGGAGCATGGAGCTTTCATTAACCATATGGAGGTCAATGAGGATTGCTTCACCCCGCTTGACCATGCACTCTTGAATGGGCACAATGATGTGACACAGTTTATGATTGAGCGGGGCGCCCTCTCTATAAATACCATTCGAGATTTAGCAGCTAGCCGAATACAGGTAATGTTTTCATGAGTATGCTTTAAGGGTAATCCATACCTCATTATTGACTACAAACATGCAATTTAGATTGCAAAACGTGCATTATAATATAACTCCTTGTGCCTTGTGCAAAATAATCATAAGTTGAGGGTATTTTGTAAATTAAAGTAGTAAGTTTATGGCATTCAAGTTATACCTCATTTCTGATTGCAGACACACAATCCTTGTTTTAAAGTGCTGGTCACAATATAACTTACATGCAAAATAATCATAAGTTTATCTCAGCATATGTGTCCAAGTTATTACCCATTATTAATTGCAGACAAATAATCCAGATTACAGAAGTGTGTATCATAATGTGACATATGCAAATTTATTTTTAAGCCAAAGGTATTAAGCAACTTTAGCTAAGTCCCTGACCCCACCCAGGGGGAAGCCAGGGTCAAATAAGTAAGGTTATTGAAGTGACTGGGAAACTTTGGTTTAAAAGGCAGTTTTTGATATAATGTTTTTGAATGCTAAATGCAAGCATTATTAACATTTTTGTAAAGGGCTGCGCTCTAAATTACTGCAACAGGAAAGTTGTTTTATCTCCGCCCCCCCACCTTCCAGTATCCCTTTCCATGACCATACCAGTGACCCTGCCCCTCCCAGTTTGTCAAGCAATTCAATTGTAAAAGTTCATATGGAGCATGCAAGTTTATTGGGAGAATATACATGATGTGCTAAATGTTTCTTGGTCATTGAGGGCAATAGTTACAGTAGTAGAATGGTCTTAAGAAAGTTTAAATTATGTGCCATATAAGTTAAACGTCCAGGGCAAAGTTATCAGATGGTCTTAGGCAAGAAACTTTTCTTTCTTAGAAGAACAGATGACCAGTAAAGTCTTACCAATGCAATGTGCTTTTCTTATAACACAAAGCCTTTCTTAGAATATTATCCTCCAGTCACCTTTTATCTTTACATTTAATTTTCAGGCCTGTTTTAGGGGATACTGCGTAAGGAAAACTTTCTTGGAAAGAAAATTACTTCTCGTGAAGCATGAAGAATTAAGAAAAAGTGCTGCAGCCAGGTGAGAGGACTTTCATCATGATTTGTATATAAGTATGAGTATGATAGGCATTCTTATGTCAGGTAATTTGCACATAGTGGATGTTGTGGATAGTTCTGTCTTATTTTGTTGCTTGTATAAAACTAGTCTCTAAGGTAAAGTCTTACCTTGAAGACTTTGCTTTAAGTAACTTTAACAATGACTGGACATCACATTCTCATGGAATGTGTACCAAAAATTTTTAAGCTTGAACAAGGATATCATAAAAATCATAATGTACGAATTAGATTTCTACTGTCTGAAACACAACGTTGTGTGCTTCATGTGCTCACTCTTTTGATAAACATTGAGATAATTTGAATTATGCTCACTGAAACTAATGTCTGCCAGTATACAACCAATCTTCTTTACCATAATATGATGAGTTCATTGACAACAAATATGTTCTAGGTTTGATCAGATTCCAAAGGATTTGATGAGTTATGTGTGTTGGGAATTTTTAAAATATTTCATTACTTTCCTTTTAATTCTTTTCTGGTTTCTTGTGTGTGCTTTCATGTTTGGTTTATGTGGTAGTACACTGATCTGGCTTTACCACATGGTGGAGTGACTTCTAACAACTATGTAAACAATAAATTACTTTTTGTATAAAACAGGAAAAAAGAGCAAAGTCAAACTCCAGCAACAGAAAGCTCAAGGAACGAGGAAGCAAACTTACACAGTGAAATTAAAACACTTCCAGAGGCTTCTGTTATGAATATAGTGGAAGGTGATTCTGTTGTTAAGGATAGCAGTCAAGTGGAACAGTCTGGAGTTGAAAATGGGCATAAAGTGGAAGAGTCTGAGATGGAGGGTGGTAGTAAAGTAGAAGATTCTGGAGGTGAGGGTGATACTTGTACAAAGAGGGACGATGATTGTGACAAATTGAATGAGCAAGAATTGGGAGAGAGGGGTGAGGGAACCAAAGAAGTTGGAAATTCACATGACTCTGGAGAAGGCAATGTTTCCATAAAATGTAACAGTAGAGGAATGGGTAGTGATAGTGTGCCAGCTAATTCAAAGGATGATGTAAGGACAGTATGGGATCACTCCACATCTGGAGGTGATGGAAGACTGGAATGTAAACATGAAACATTGATTGAAAATGATGTGGCATTTGGTGGTAAAGTGGGTCATCCTGATGAAGAGTGTGAGGACGATTCCTTGGAGACGGACGATGAAGATATTCAGGCAGAAGGAAAGAAGGAAGGAGATTTTCAGAGCAATTATTTGAGAGAGAATGGCAAGTGGGTGTTGAAGGGTGAAGGTAATGACGAGGAAATTTCTAAATCTGAAAGAGAAGCCTGTTCTGTGGAGGAGAAGGAGAAACTGGAAAATGAAACAAAGAAAGGAGATTGTTTGTCTTTGTCATCAAAAAGTGGAGCTGTTGGGAAACTTCCTTGTTTGGATGAAGACTTAAATGAGCATAAAGCAAATGATGAACAAATAGAGGAAAAGCCTGTGAAACATTCCCCTAGGCTGGAAAATGTGGAAAAATCCAGAAATAATACAAGGAGAAAATCAGGAAAAACAGAGAAAAGTCCTCATACTGTAGGAGTGACGTCAAAACCTTGGAATGGTGTTGTTAAAGATAGGGTAACACATCTTCAAGTGGAAAGGAAAGACCAGTCTGAGAAAGGACTTAAAGATGGGAAACGTTCAAGCAAATTGAGATTGGATGGAATTGGAATAGACAGGGATAAGCAAGGGTCAGCAGTGCAACATTTGAAAAGGTCAAAGGTGGACAATTCACATAAACCAGTGTTGCATAAACGTTCATCCATAAAGAGTGAAGGTGGAGCAGAAGTGTTAAATCCTAAAAATGATAAAAATGGGGAGCTAGATTTTATTCAGACTGTGAAACTTAGCAAAGGTAAAGACAGAAATGGAGAAAGAAACAAATTACCAAATATCAACAAAGGTGGAGGATCTGATAGATTAGTAAAGAGTGCAAGATATCAGCATATGTCTTCCAGTATGCAGTTGCGTAGTGCCACGATATCTTCAAGGGACAGGCTCAGCAGTTGGCCAACCACGTCCCTGAAGTCTGAGTTTGATTGGAGAGGCCATGCCAGTAACAAAACTGGAGCAGCGGCAAGAAATTTGAATAAATCTACATCAATTGAAAAGAAGGGTAAGGCTAGTCTTTCAGACTAAAATGTATTTTTATGCAGCATTCAAGTAAAGAGGGTGGAGGTTTTCAGTTGGGTATAGTGTGTAAGCATTCTAAAGGGGCTGAAGAATGATCTTGTTAAGACCAACCACAGTTCCCTCAAGGAGTTGGGAACTTGGGAGAGGCCTTGCCTGTGAGGGCTGGGGGTCAACCTTTAAAATTTCTCTCCATGTTTTCTAAACATTGCCCTTGAGACAGTCATATATGTGTTTTATTTTAGGTGAGAATGAAACAGAAAATGTGCAGACAGCTACCAGACCAAAGAGACGTCAGAGGGCCGCTTCAGCCATCGTTCATTCAAGCCATTCCATTCAAGGTGATTTATGAAAGAAATGTTGACTTCTCTTTTGTTAGAAGGAATAGAAAGTGGTTGTTTGGCATATAAATTTGTTTATGTGGAGCATGATTAGTGCTGCATTTTGCTGAAGTTTTGTATACCAGCAATTCCCTTCACTTTCTGGCAAGTTTGAATTGTGCGTCTTGTAATAATGCCAATTAATTACCATTTGTCATGTCCAGCAAAACTGGAAGATTCAGCACAACACAAAGTGGCATGATGAGAAAAAGCCACACAGGACATTACAGAGTTGAAACTGGGGGTATACTACTTGAAATATGGGGTGGTTGCATATACCATTTAATGTACTCCTTTGCGGATTTTCATGGGGGATACCCACTAGACCATAGGTTCACTAGATGGAGGGTCCACATAAGTGAAAATCTACTTTGAGTTAGGGCTAGGTTTTTAAATTTGGGTGAGGTATGGAAATAAGTTTAGGATAAGGATTAGGCCTGGATAGGATTAGGGTAAGGGTTAAGGTTAGGGTTAGGATGAAGGTTAGAGTTAGGATGGTTGGTCCAGTGAACCCTCAATCTAGTGAACCCCCTCCATTTTCGTTGTCTGTCATCTGTGGGCAGCAGATCCTATCTATAGATAATGGTTTCAGCACTGCATTTCCTCAGTGTTTCACTAACAGTTACCTTGTATACTGTGTAAGCATTGCGGTCAGTCGCAGGAGCGTAGCCAAGGGAGGGGGGGCGCGACGGGAGCAGCCGCCCCTTTTGCACATTTTTTGTATTTTTTAATGATTTTTTTATGATATTGCTAGTAACTCAAAATAAAAAAATGTTTAAATGCAACTTACAACGCCTGGGAAGTGCGATTTCCAGTGATCTGGGAGGCATTTTCGGCCAAATTTTTTTGGCACTTAGCACCAACCTGTGGTGGCGCTACGCATAGATAGTTTGCCTACAGGCTTCACCCCCCCTCCTTAGCAAATTCCTGGCTACGCACCTGGTCAGTTGAGTGTATGTTTAGTTCCCACTACAAAACATTCACGTTACAGGCAGGGAAGGACTGTGCAAGTTGTACAAATGTCTGATAAGTTTTACACTAATAACTCACCAGAAGTTTTTAATACAAAGACATGTTTATGCCATAGGCCTAAGTAAGTAATAACAGTGAAAACGATATATTTAAAAGTAAAAAATAGTGACATAATGTTGGTTTTATGTGTTGCCAAGATCAATTTGTCAAAGCTACATGACTGCTTACTTGTGCTTTGTCTGCCCAGAGCACCTGTGCACTTCAGCATTGTATTGCGCAGTTGTGGGTAGTAACCTCTGAATTATGTGACTGTATATGACACATGCCTACAGAAAAGGACATTTATACTGGGTAGTTAAATTTATACTCACAAACCTGCAACTCAACTTCTGATCAAATATTACAAGACTGTTTGCTCCCATCTTGACTTGGTTTTGAAGAAAAAGTATTGTCTAGCTTGTGTGTGAGCACATGAGGTGAGAACTAGGTCAAGGAGACTGGTGTTGAACTCCTATGCATGCTTGCATGAGAGTTCTTTTATCCACAGATCAGAAATCAACATTTTAGACTCACATGCATCTTATTACCCATCTCCCTTTGTTGCAGGTTCTAAAAATCTCATCACATTCACTGAGAACCAACCATCCAGAAGACAAAAGATACTGCCTCGGAGAATTAGAAGCACAGATGACGGCTCTCACTAAATTATCGTCAGTCTATTTATAAAGTAAGGATTGTCAGTGACTTCATTAACTGATGAGGAACAGTCTATTTTGAAATGGTTGTTTTCCTACTGGTCTGCTTCATAGAGTCAGGCTAACAGTATGCCTTAAACTGTTACTATTCATAGGTGAAAAGGACTTTACAGTGGTACTGCCAAGATTTCAAAAGGAAGTGGTGGGGGGGGGAAGGACAGGAGGAGGCAAGTGGGATAAAACAAAAGTGTGGAGATGGAGCAAAAAGGTGAGTCTGCATTGCAATCATGAACTGTGCAACTTTCTGCAAGAGTGGATGAGTGGCATGCCCTCCTCAACCCCTCCCTTTGGGGTACCACTGGGGCTACATGTGTATCTGCTGCAGCAAGCATTGTGAAAATGTTGGTGAAATGGTTGTAATTATTTTGTAGCTCTTAAAAGGAGAAGACGACCATGACTTTTCCAAACACACTCTGGGACACCCATGAAGAAAATAATCATAGCTGTCCTTGAAATATGTGCAGACATGTGCAAAATATTTAGCTACTGTTTTCGTAGACTATTATACTGTTGCCTGGCAATAGACCCTTTTCCAGATAGCAATTACAAAGGATTGTGGGATTGGATTTTGGTGTGTGTCATTGTTGGCCACAGTAGAATGCGATTGAGAAAAACGCCGCGCTTCAAAAGTGTATCCCACAATCCTTTGTGACTGCTATATGGAAAAGGGTCTATGGCATGTACTTTTTGAAAATTCTTCGTCATCTGTTTCAGTTAATTTCTTTGTTGTATCTTGTGGTAAATGATTACTTCCTAATTAATAGTATTTGTATTATTAAAGGAATAGTGTGAGAATCCATGAATATTATTTCTTTCAATGAAAAATTTCATCATTAAAAAACCTACTTGCTCACAAATCCACCTCTTAGTTGCATTGTCATGACATAATGTTCTTGCTGGAAGGCCTTCATAGTTTAACTTCAGATGATGGTATCTCAGGCAATGTCTGTCTGCTGTAAGGTAATGTTCATCCTAAAATCCTCACAATGTGGAGAAAGGTGTGATAGTTCATCAATTTATAAACATTCGTTGGTATCACTGCACTAAATTCATTACGAAATGTGTAGTTTTATTTCTCATTTCTGTTTTTCCTAATATCTTTCAGTAAACATCAGACTGACTGTGATGGAACTGGTCAATTTCAACCCAAGGCTGAAACTTCTGAGGCATGTCAGAGAATGAAAGGAGTCTCATCTGCAAAATCTGATGAATTTTGTACAAGTGACATTTCTACTAACAGCTCATTAGAAATAGCATAACCTGACACTGGCATTTTGGGAGTGGGCCTGAGAGTGTGACAGGATTAATGTTTCCAGCTGCAAGATTAAGAGTGGAAACTGCTCTGTATTGTCATTTTATTTGGAAGAAATGGGGTGGGCACTGAAGGGGAAATACCCCCCTCTGATTGCACTTCTGAGAAGTGGAAGGTTTCTTTTCAATCATAGCTTTATTTATAAGGGCATTATTGCTTTTAAGGGGCATAATTAAGAAGTTTCTTGATGGTTTTAGTGATTTGTCATAGGTACTGTAAGGCAAGGCTAATAATTTATATGTTCATTTAGAAATGATGACATGTTAATGTGAAGATTTGAGCCAAAAATGACAACTGTTTAGTTGTTTATACTTACAAATTATTGGTGTTGGCATCTTCTGAAAGGAAGCTGCTGAATCACAGTTAAGTCTTGTGAGAAAGGAGAAAGGATAGGGATATGGGGTGGGGGGGGGGTAGGGGTATGGGGTGTATCTGGGAGCCTTTAGAGCAAAGAGAAAAGTTACATTTGAGGGCAAAAATGTGGATATCTGGGCACCTGCATTTTATTGCTGGGGTAAAATTCTTGTTACGATTACTTGCCAGTAAGGAAAAGTTTTCAGGGTGAACAGTGTCCGTCCAACTTGTGATATGTTTTATCATATAACCTCTGAGAGAAAGTGTGTTCTTACTTTGGTAGAATTATTATCATTTATTTTTTCAAGAAGACCTTTTAGCTGTCACAGTTTTGATAGTGTTTACAAAGTAACTTGTTTTCAGTCTGAAAAAGTAAATATTTTGTTGCACTTTGCAAAGTTTTGCCATTGAATGAGGCTGTATTCACTAAATATTTATTACAGGTATGACACACTTTGAAGTCTTTCATATATGTACAGCATCTTACTAGATGTGTCCTTTTACCAAAATGAGAAAGTATGCAATAAATGCTGCAATATGTACTGTTCTTAGATAAGATTCTAAAAGATACAATGGGACAATAAGGCAAAGTTGATGAATTTTCCCCCAGTTTTGTATCTTTCGTATTTGATTTCTTGAGAAATTGTGAAGTATTCAGAAAAGCATTTCTTTTTAGTGAGTTCCCGTGACCACTGCTATTGCAAGGTTTATATTGTAGCAAATGCATGGCACCAAGATTGCCTAAAAGGGACCAGAATATTAGTGGTTGAGCTAGTCACAGACTTGGGTCCTGTTTCATAATGAGTCCTTCTTGATCTTAAGTTTGATATATCATGCATTAGTCCTATTAAAATCAAAGTTAATATCAAGCATAACCCTTTTAGGAAACTGGGCTCAGGATTATATTACTCAGTTCAATAAACTGATGTCATCACTTTGTGCAGTAGGTATGGCATTACATGAAAAAATGAGATAGTGTCTGCAAATAAATAAATGTACTTTTGGTTTTGTTAGTTTCTGAAAGTTGGGGATACCAAAAAAAAAACATTTTGGCAGTTTCTTTGCTGTCAGTGCTAAGCAGGCAGCATGAATTAGGGATTTTACATTACCTCAAAAGATGGCATTTTGCCCTCTCATGTTCTCGGACAATAAGGGCAACACATTTTGATAGAGCACCAGCTCTCTGATTAAAAGGCATTATTTCCAGGGTCTGTGGGTATACCGCATTATAAAGTACATATTAAAGATACTACAACAGTACTTAAATACTACATAATAAGTGAAAAGCAGAGTTACGAGTTACGTTTCAAAAAGACTGCTAAAAGATTTATTCAAAGCATGCATCTTATATTGCTTGGAAGTTAACATACAACTTTTAATGATTGCTAGTCCTTCGTATTCAAGTAACTTTAAAGGGCAAATGCAATTAACAAAAAAAATTCAAAACTTAAAATACAGTTTAGACTCTCAATAGTGTGATTATGGGAGGTGAGGGAGATTTTTGGCTATAGGTACTGCACTTAATGTTCCAATAGTTTGGTATATGACAGTGTTTGCCCTGTGACCCCTTTTCAAGAAATTGTGGATCTTCCTCTGGTGTGTTTCAGAAACCCTTTTTTAGAACTGCTTTGTTTTTACCACATATATGAGTATATTATTTAAGGTCTTAAATTATTTATAGTACTTAGTAATAGCCAAAATTCATATGACATTGATTAAATTAAATCATGCAAAGAAAATGAAAGAGAAAATTTGAACTTGTTTCCTTTTTATATTGTGCTTAACATGTTTTATTTTTATCCTTTATCAGAAAATCAGCATCAAGTCATTTTGTCCTCTTTTGGGCATAAGTGTGAAACTGTGCATCTTCAAACTTGTGTGTGGGAATTCTTATTACTGTCGATGAAGTAATTAATGAAAAGAGGACATCATTTCATCACAGTAATTGTTGGAGATGGACTCTAACAAAGCTCAATAATTGTATTGTATTGTATTGTATTGTATTGTATTGTATTGTATTGTATTGTATTGTATGTGAAAACATCCTGTAGGGCGTTCCATGTTCAAAACAATGTGTAAAAGCAGTGTAGGCCTTATTGGCAATGAAAAATGCTATCTTGATCAAGAAACTACTTAAAACCCAACATCACTGTAATTTCAAGGTTAAAAACAGCTAGACCTCTGCTGATAAAAGTGTGAAAATATGAAAGTTGATGGCATCTCTCTCTCTGTTACACACCACTTCTGTGGTACAGTACAACATATCATACCACACTACACAGTAGGTATAAAAAATTATTCATGTTTAATGATTTGGCTCTATTAATATGCATGGATGAAATTAAGTCCTGTGTTCAGTTTGTTTACAAAAAGGAACTTGAATGAGTTCATACTTCAGTTCTCTGTAGAGATTAGATGAAACAGAGATAATTAAAGACAACTGATGCACACTAAGCATACCACAAGACTAGCAAGGCTTTTAAGTTCTGAGCAAATATTTTGAAGTAAAGTGTGAGGAGGAGGAAACAGCAAGTGAAGTGGAAGCACTTTATGATCAATAAAACCATACAAGATATGTAAAGAAGCAGAAAGAACACTCAGAGAAGTTTGCTGAAAAACAGTAAAATAGTTTATGTTAAGCAAAAACACTACTTTTGAATTAGTTTACATTATACTTCAAATCCTACCCATCCTGCTAAAATTCATCTTACCAGGTCTTCTCTCCTTTGGGCCTTCTCAATTCTTATTCACTTTTTTGTCTTTTTTGATAACCCATGGAAAAATGAGGGTTTCAAACTTGAAGTTCCAAACTTTAGGCAAGGAACAATGGAATATTATTTCTACACCAAATTTCTCTCCCCCCCCCCCCCCCCAACCTCCTCACTTACACCTAGTACACCAGGAAAACCCCAGAGGAAGATATCACATATCAAATACTGCATAAAAGCAGGAAGATTTATACATTTCACATGGTATTCAATATGTACACAAAGAAAACTGTAATTAAATTTTTGTTTTTAGTGGTTTGCTAGCCCACAGCATGACCACAGAATACTGTCAAGTTGTTGGTCCAAAAATTCTAGTGATGTCTAAATCATGCAAGATACTACAGGGTATTTCAAAAGCACATTTCGATTTCCAGTTTAATTTGCAATGCACGCTGGTCACAACACACTTTACATAATGATACTGTACAATGGTACTGTACACTGACTTAATCACAAGCTTACAAAACCATAAACAGAAAAGTCCTGAACAAATGAATAAACGTAAGACTGAGTACTGCAACATTATTTTCGAAGCATATTACAATTGTTTAAATGAAAGTTCATGAATAACTTAGACACTGCTGGTTTAATATTTTCATGACGAGTTGACTTGGAAGACCAGTTTGGTATGGACATGATCCTTTTCTTTTCTTCTACCCAAGTCACCAAAGCTGAGCAAAGTCAGTATCCTGAAAATGAAAGAAGATAAAATATGTAAAACTCACTCCCTTTTGAGTCTCTTCAACCTTTCGTGTATCACTTCATGAAGCTTGTCACAAACACAAATTGATGGTTTCATATTTAAAGACAGTCATCACCCCAAAGTATATTTTTAATGTAGGGGTATCAAAATTCTCAGTTGGTGACTGCTCTTTGAATCAAAGTTTGAAAATTTGAAAGATACAGATAGCTCACATTCCACACAAGGCTGAGAGTGCTTTTATTGGTTTCGATGAAAAGAGAAACCTATGCAGTCATGATGGCGTGTGTGTGTATGTATGTGTGTATGTTCGTGTGTGTGTGTGTGTGTGCGTATGTGTGTGTGTATGTGTGTGTGTATGTGTGTATGTGTGTGTGTGTGTTTGTGACACTTTTCTTGTTTACACGATATCTCAAGAAGGGAAACTCTGACAGTTCTCAAAGTTGGTAGGTAGATGCCCCATATTGAGAGGAAGAACCCTATTGTTTTTGGTGGAGGTCAAAGGTCATTTGGGGTCACCAGGGGTCAAACTCTGAAAACCATGTTTACACGATATCTCAAGGTAGGAAGCTTGGATAGTTTTCATACGTGGTGTGTGGATGCATTATGGTAAGAGGAAGAACCCTATTAGTTTTTGGGTCAAAGGTCATTTGGGGTCACCAGGGTCAAAACCTGAAAACCTTGTTTACACGATATCTCAAGATAAGAAGCTTGGATAGATTTCATACTTGGTGGGTTGATGCATTATGGTGAGAGGAAGAACCTATTGTTTTTTGGTGGAGGTCAAAGGTCATTTGGGGTCACGAGGTTCAAACTCTGAAAACCTTGTTTACACGATATCTCAAGGTAGGAAGCTTGGATAGATTTCATACTACTTGGTGTGTTTGATGCATTATGGTGAGAGGAAGAACTCTGTAGTTTTTGGTGAAGGTCAAAGGTCATTTGGGGTCACCGAGGGTCAAAGTCTGAAAACCTTGTTTACACAATATCTCGAGGTTGGAAGCTTGGATAGATTTCATACTTGGTGCGTTGATGCATTATAGTAAAAGGAAGAATCCTGATATTTTTGGTGGAGATCAAAGGTCATTTGGGGTCACCAGGGGTCAAACTCTGAAAACCTTGTTTACACAATATCTCAAGGTAGGAAGCTTGGATAGTTTTCATACTTAGTGTGTGGATGCATTGTGGTAAGAGGAAGAACCCTATTGTTTTTGGTGGAGGTCAAAGGTCATTTGGGGTCACCAGGGGTCAAACTCTGAAAACCTTGTTTACACAATATCTCAAGGTAGGAAGCTTGGATAGATTTCATACTTGGTATGTGGATGCATTATGGTGAGAGGAAGAACCCTATTGGTTTTGGCGGAGGTCAAAGGTCATTTGGGGTCACCAGGGGTCAAACTCTGAAAACCTTGTTTACACGATATCTTAAGGTAGGAAGATTGGATAGATTTCATATTTGGTGTGTTGATGCATTATGGTAAGAGGAAGAACCCTATTGTTTTTGGTGGAGGTCAAAGGTCATTTGGGGTCACCGAGGGTCAAAACCTGAATACCTTGTTTACACGATACCTCAAGGTAGGAAGCTGGATAGATTTCACTTGGTGTGTAAATGCATTATAGTAAAGGAACCCTATTGTTTTTGGTGGTGGTCAAAGGTCATTTGGGGTCACCAGGGGTCAAACTCTGAAAACCTTGTTAAACACGACATCTCGAGGTAGGAAGTTTGGATAGATTTCATACATAGTATGTGGATGACTTATGGTGAGAGGCAGTACCTGTTATTTTTGGTGGAGGTCAAAGGTCATCTGGGGTCAAACTCTGAAAACCTTGCTTACAAGATAGCTCAAGTTAGGAAGGTTGGATACTTCACATGGTGTTGTATTTAATCAATCAGAAAATCCCTACAAGTTTTGTCAGAATCAGAGGCTGGTTGAAATCACCAGAGGCCAAAAAGCAAAAATTCTGAAGAATTCCCAAGGTCAAATATGAACATGAAACTGTAATTTTCCAGCTCTTTAAGACCACATTCAACCAATGACTGAAAGAAACAGGACATTTTGGCATTATTTGGGATTACACAATGACATTAAGTGCTATATTCATCGAAACCGCAATGCATTTGTGCATTCTGGTTACATTTTATAGCCTTGTACATGCTCACCAGGATATGGCCTTAAGCAATAAAACAGGTTTGTTCCGGCACAAGGAGGAGCTTCATACAGTTATGGGAGGAGCTAGAAGTTGCATAGTCCGCAGAATTGGAACTGTCTGGGATGATGAAAACTCCCCTTTAACCTTTATGAGGGACTTTAGAAAATATATTACATTACAAAAACCGTGCTTCCACAGGATGTCTTTTTTCTGGCAAGGACTGTTTTGCACTAATGCTAGGGGATACTGGCTTAAGCCTGCGTGCAGTCAGTCTGATTAAATTATCATTACTACTTTGAAGTCAAAGGCTTCTCCATTAGTACTGTTTTCTTCATTAAAGAAAGTATTAGGTAAGTAGCTAATATATTAAAGGGGATATGGCATCCCCCACTCTCTAGCAACTCTCTGCCCAAACATATTTAGGAATATCCTCAGAGTTCTAAATACAGTTGATAACTGCAATTTGATTGACATTCATTCAAACAATACAGTTTCACTTTGGTTGGTCAACAATGACTTGTAGTTTGATTCCCAGGTCGAGTCGTACAAAGACTTTAAGAATGGAACCTACTGCCATTGTCCGTGATGCTCCGCATAAGCAATGGAGTAAGGGAAAACAATCCAATGCCTCATAACTGGAAAAAAGGCAGTGGGTGCTGCTAGATCAAAACCAAGAGGTTATAAATTGAGGCATAAAACCCTATCTAACTGACAATGACTTGTACATAGTCTGTTGTGTTCCCAATTAAGCTCACACACACACTGTGCTGAATAATACTGCATCCAGCAATTTTAACTCAGTGCAGGCTACTGTGGCTCTGTCTTAGAGGTGTACTAGACAGGAGGCTTGGTTTAATTTGGAGGTGTAGCTAGAAGTTAATTTAGTAGGGAGAAATGTTACTGTCTGGGGTGAGCTTAGACAGCCTTTAAAGTGTATTGTAATTGATTGATGTGATGGTATATTCCTTTGAAACAAATTAGGAATTGCATTCAACTGAGAAAACAGGAATGAACGCAACCCAAGACCAAATTACAAATCCTGAACATCTTGTTAAAATTCTTAATTAATTCCATTGCACTGCCTTTTGCATTGGTGCTGCTCAAATATAAGGCATGTGAACACCCAAGGTTATTTCAGATCTGTATTCATTGCACTGCTTTTTGGTTGGTGCTGCTCAAAATAATGTAGCCTACATTAAAGGTCAAAGGTTATTCTAATTCTGTATTTCAAACTTGGACAAGGAATTGTTTTTCTTTTCTTGATAACCACTGCTGACTTACAGTGTATCTTCTGCTCATCTTTGCACTAAACTCTTTCACAGCTGCTTCTTGTATTTCTCTTCTTCTTTCTTCGTCAATTGTTGTGTGATATTTCCCTCTTGGACATAATCCATTTCTTCCAAGTAAGGCATTCAGCTGTTTTTCATAGGAGGAATCATCTGGGTTTTGATTAGATGCTTCAAATTCCATTCTGTGACGTTTAATTAAATTTTGCAACTCTTCCTGCAATAGAAAAATAGTTTAAGTTTGCAACTCTTTCTGTAAGAGTAAATAATAATATAAACTGCACAACTTGGTATCTTGTTCAGGCCTTGACAATAAGATACCTGCATGCACTCTCTTAAAGTAGCAACACGATTTCAACAAACATTCCAACCCGGCAACCCATAGCATTTTGCTCTGGGAATGCATGAGGAAGTGCCATATTGAGACTCTCTTGTGACAGTTTAGTTTTGACATACTGTAGAGGGGAAAACAAAACTAAAATAAGCCCAAAAATGTAATGGCAACCAAACGAACAGACAATGCACTGTTGAACATCTGTGGGAGATAACCACACTCTGCATCAATACAGCTGGCTTTACGTTAGAATATGTCAACTGTCCACAGGTCCAGAATGAACTTGTGTTTTTAGGGTTAAATTATTGAGTAATGATTTCAACAGGCCAAAATCAGGGTTATAAATTAGGGTCAGGGTTTGGTTCGATGTGGTTTCATTATCTGACTGTAGTTTCAAGGGAATTAAAGTAGGCCAATTCAACATAACATTTTGATGTAAATTAAACTTGCATTAGGGTAGAAATGCACTCATGTGACATTTTAGCCTTTATGCAGTAGCAAGATTCATATATAAATGCAGCCAGTAGGCATAACCAGGCTACATTTTTGTTGGGGATTAGATTAGGGTCTATCTTCAGTGTACTACATTTGGAATTTTTGTAAAATGGATTTTGTTTTTATTTGGAATATCAATCTGGACTACATTACTGACTAGACCTACAGACTAAGCCAGAGTACTACTTATGTGGACTACAGACTTGGTATTTGGTGAGTACAATTCTGATTTCATCATTTCGTTCTGTATAGTATCATGGCCACTCTTGTAAATTAGAAAAGGCTATAAAAAGGGGGGGGAGAGAGAATTCTCCTGTTTCTAGATCATTTCTGGCCATGGTCAAACATCACATTCTTCTTTAATCTCTTCTGTTGTATGCTTTGAACATTCTGTAGTTTGGAGGTAATCACCAGTACATCGATCGGTTTCACGAGTTGATCACTGTGTTCTAAATGCTAGTACAGCGTGTTGACACGATGTGATTCCAATGTAAGCATGACCTAGTAGACCTACAATGCATATTCTTCAAACAACATCAAAAACAAGTATTTGCCTTGTGATTTTCCTTGTTTAAAGCAAATGTATTACTCACAGCCACATTTTTGGCATTAAAATGAACTAGAAATTTGCAAATGTTACAGTACCAAAAATAATCACCAAAATGTCTTTGATGAAGCTTTCAGTAAAAATTTTGATAGAAAAGATGACAATCTCTTTGTTAACAGTACTATTCTTAAATGTGGTAATTGACTCAAGATTTCTTCATTAACATGACAGTGTTGTGTACTGCCGCCTACAATTCAAAATTCATTTTCTACAGATTACTCAGCAACACTAAAAATACAGTACAATGAGGAAGACACATTGGAAAATATTACTGCAAAGTTTCTTTCATTTTATTAAATGTTTTTTCCATCTTTTTCTGTCACAAAGTTCGTTAAGTGATTGACTCATGATGATACCTCCTGTAGGCCTATACAGTATATACTTCTCCATTTTATTCCATCCAAATTATGCATAGGCCTAATTCTAGAAGTGCCCTAGGCTATAGGCCATAGCTACAATTACATTACATCATATACTCCAGCAAAAATTCAGTGTTTTTTATGCTGAAATTTATAATAGGCCCCAAACCTTAGACTTCACAACTTACCTTGTATTTTTGTTCCCATTCATGTTTCTTGTCAACGACCCTCTGTCTACGAAGAGCTTCCCAATGAAGTGCTGACATCTTTCTGATCGAAGTCTAATGTTAGGCACAACAGTAAATGGATTTCAGTCTGAATGGCCTACTTAATTGTGTGGATTGTCAAAGAGTGGCTAGGTAAAGTACGCTGGCTATTGCATAGACTATGCTTGACACCAGGCTGACTGGCTGTAATCTAGCCTAGCTTAATGTCAGATTGCTCCTACAGTGCTAGGCTAAACAGTCAAAACTATTTCTAACGTGGGTATAGGCTATGGTCTCCCACGTACACAGGGCCACTAACAGTCTTGAGACTGCCACGCTGTACGAGACAGTTGCATTTGCGACACTGTACGACCATCTGGTAGACAAACCGAATGCAACAACTTAGGGTCTTATTACTTTTCGGAATGGAACGGTTTCCTGGGGTACTCAGTTGGTCAAACTTTTGCTACGACCGTCTAAAAGTCACCTACTTCTTCGACACTTTACACGAGCCAAGTTTAACTTTCACTGTACTGCACAATAAAGTCTAAATCCTTCACGCGAGCATTCAGCAACGGTACGTATTATGTACATGTACATACGTGGAATGTACATTCCGTATATTGTAAGCGCTGTACATCATACATGTGATGAGGAATCTATCGCAGGTTACTATGTACAAGCTTTACGTTACTAGGGAGTGTTCACAGCTGACAAACCAATATGTTTTGGTAAACTTGGTGTATCATATGGAACGCCAAAAGGGTCACTGTATTTCGACGTCTATTCAGACTACAGGGAGTTGCTGCCGTCTGCGCAGATATTTCCATCTGCCCAGGTATTTTGTCTCCTTTTGAGATACTTTGTTTCAAGAATATTGCATTCTAGATAGGTGTTTCGTAGTCAAAATCACATTTTGTCGTATATTTTGATGTATCTGAAGGCACCAAAATACTTGAGACGGCAAAAACACGTGTGACCCTTTTGGCTCAACCGTTCTGAAGTAACAGGCCTTCTCCGTGTATTCTGTCGTCTCCAGCTACATCATTGGATATTCATGAACAATGAATATACACGACTTAAGTGGGAGACTAGATACATAATTTGGCGAAAAATGAGCCTAATGTTTCAAATAGCGTCTATTAAGAATCAGTGTAGTAGCATATCCGAGACCGAGACTAAGACCGAGACCAGAGGGCAAGGTCCGAGACCGAGACGGAATGTACATATTGTATAGGAAAATGAAACACACTGCCCAACTTTCTGAATACTTTTTATAACTGACTTAATTAGTATTACCTTATGCTCTACAAATGGCCTACAGCACCACGAGAGACAGGACTTTGTAAACCAATCTGTACAGGCTCGGCAGGTTTGTCGACATGTCGTGCCAGAACTGTAGGGGCTAAATGTCGCTTGGACACTGACACGCCTTATTTAAGTACTTGACCAGCTGTCTCCTGGGCAGTGTGGTCTCCTGTATACAGGGGCCCCGCTTCGGATCTTGTGACGGATGTATTTGGCCATGAGTTGCGGAACCTTGGATGGGACCTCCTCATCCTCCTCACTCGACCCTCCATGTTAAGTAACAGCTTCCCCCTCCTGTAGTATCATGTCGGATCATGGTGGCCAAATGTTTTGCATTCGCACTTTTTTCCCATCTAAGAAAGAATTCTGGTCGATAAATTATATGATATTTATATACCCGTATGGAACTGGTATATTAGTTTATCACTACTTTTTCTATAGCCAAATGATCATTAGTAGCCAGATTGAGCAAAATATGGTCATGAAAAGACCAATAGGTAATCCCGAAGAGCTAGAAATGGATGGCACTGAACAAACACTGAGAAGGGGATTTCAACACAGACACAGTGAATACGCAATGCAGAATGCAAGGCAGTACCAGACTGCCAACGACTGTTTTGATTATACTGAGTAACCTGACTTGTGTGCTGGCTCAATGCACTATTATCCCCATTGGACAAGTTAAAGACCCACTCTCTAGCTCACAGAAGAAATTGCAATCCATAATAGATATAGTGTATGGACTCGCTAGATGAATGATTTTTTCTCAATGAATTATTTTTTCAAAGAAAATGAACTAAAAATTATTTTGAAATAAGTGGATTTATTTAAGTTAACATAAACAGAAAATATAAAAAAACGACAAGTCTTTTGCCGGTCTCGAAGCGATACCGGAAAAAATTTCCAAGACCGTAAGGGTCCGAGACCGCAGGGTGTCGAGACCAAGACCGAGACCAAGACCGGGAAAAACTGGTCTCGAGACCGGTCTAGAGACCGAGACCGGTCTCGAGTACTACAACACTGGCCTATCATTCATATTTGCATGGCAGATCCAGGCCCCTGATTCTTAATTCACTGTTATACATGATACACTCTCAACTTGTTAACAGGATTATATAACGGGACACGTTTGGTAAATTTAACAACGAAAACATGTTTCTAAAATTCAACACGTGGAAATTACGAAAGAAAAACGATCGGTCAGCGCTCTACGGAGACTTTTTAAGGTCACATTTTCATTTTTGCCCTTTGTCCGGCAGGTTGCTTCGACCACGCCAGATTGACGGATTACCTACGTGGCTACGTGCAGAAGAAGTCCCAGTGGGGAGGGAGAAAAGCAGAAGGAATATTACACAGTGTACGTGGTGTCTGTGGTAGTTCCCTGGAAGGGAGGGTCTTGTCCTGAGGCGGGGATCTAGGAATCCTCCTGTGCGCGAAACGATATCTTAAAGTGGGCATGACACGGCCAAAATAACTTTTGTGTATTGCAAGATTGGGTACAGTATTGTAAAAGTATCATCTCACACACAATTAAAACCGGCGCAGTTCGGCATAAATAGAATTTGAAGAAAAACGTCCAGAAATCCAATTTCGAAAAATGCCGCAACAGGTCACCTGACTTTTATGACGCAATTGGCGGCACCCCGCACTGCGCTATGTAAGGACGCGTATCTAGATGTAAAACTAATACAACGCTTTGGGAAAGTTTCATATCTTAGAAACTTCATGAAAAGGATTACATCACAATACCCGCCCAACATACAGAGCGCAAAGCGCGGAACATGTTGGGGGCTTCGAAGCATGTCATTGGCCGATATGTTCGCGTGCATATGCGCTCGTGTTTTAGCTTCCCTGCATATAATAAACAGCTTTGTTTTTGTGCAAAAAAGACGCGGTCCGGGCGCGCTGTACAGAACAGCTATGAACATGTATGGACAGTCCATAACAAGCGCGCCTTTACTCAGTGAGCTGTTCAGTAACGTTGCTATTGTGAATGGTAAGCAGTCACCGCGCAGCGACGCATAGTTCACAATGTGGTCACTGGTCCGGTCACGCGCGCTGCTGTATAGTATCGTAACACAGGTGTTTGCAATGATGTACCTGCTATCACGCGTTAGCACGCACATGATTCGATGTGTAGAAGGATGGGTGAGCTGCCTGGTACGGTGTTACCACGGACTTCTTATATACATGGACAGAGCATATTGCACTAACGTCCTATGCGTAAATTTTCTACACCGTACGTACACGAATTGGCTTACCAATATGGCTGCCTGCTATAGTCTTGTGTGTAAAAGTTTGGACTTGCTCAAGTGGCTCAGTATCGACAAATTGTGTGAAAAACTTGTAATATTTTCGAAAGAATGCAAGCTCAGGTCAAATTCATCAAATAGAATGGAGGACTGTGATATTGTTCTTCCATTCATACTGATATTTTGTCTGAAATGTTGCAGATTCATCGTCAAATTGGGCAAATGGTAGTAGCCCGGCGGCCATCTTGGTTAGCCGAAATTTGTTCGAACGGTGGCGACCGTATTGATTGCGCAATCCTCTGTCCATGTATTGAAGTCCGTGGGTGTTACTAACCGTGCCTCCAATGACGTCACGATCTTGAGACGCGCTCACATACTTTTTTTTCGCTTTCGAATTTCAGATGGCTGAGTCTGGCCCGTAACTGGGAATTCACAAGGTCGTATTACTGTGTTTATGGACGTAATTTAGTCGGGAAAACATTCGCTTCATTTCAAGCTGTTCCCAAAGAATATTTACTGAGAAACGTACTTTGGCCGTGTCATACCCTCTTTAAGTGCACCTTTAGCGCGAAGCGCGATTTTGTAATCTTGGGGTCTAGGGGCCTGTGTTAGGGTTCCTGACAGAAGTTCAGGAGTAGAGTTTCGATAGGTGTCCCGAGGACGAAACCCACGGATTCTTTGCAATAAAATCGGCCCCAGTTACTCTGTTAAGGAGATTTTGTTTCATTTGATATTTTATGAAATGAAATGTTATTTGCTAAGTGTCAGTTTTTAAAAACTGGAAAATGAATTTAGCGAAACGTTTTCATGAAAAGAACATCGATATTGAACAGTTGTCTGATTTACGCATATGGAAAAACCTCGCGCAGAGTTAGCATTGGATTCAGTAACGCACAATTTGTTGGTATCACCCACTTTTCATATGAATTTACTTAAAAATCTACGTTTTATGTAAAATTTGCCTCTTGTGAGGAAAATAAACAACTTTTATAATTTATTTTTGAAGTTAATAATATAGGAAATATTAAAAGAATAATCTCAAATACTTGCAAAATACAAGTTTAAACTGGTTGGTTACAATGTGCAGACTTAAGGTCTTTGGGAGAAAATATTTTCTTAGGGGTGGGGAAGCTCAGTGTTAAGCGTTTGTGAAATTAATCTAAATTTAATCAAGTCGGCTCCTTTTAAGATTGTTAATAATTAATGTAGCAAAAATTAAATGAAAATCATCTGATGCGAAAGAAAAGGGTTTTGGAGTATTACGCGGTACGAAGTCTCTTATCCCCCTCCCAACAAAAAATGAAAGAGTCAAATAATATGAGTTAAACATAAGTACTCTCTCGAAGAAGCCAATTTTTGTTGGCTTTTTAACCAAGGGGTCTGCGGACATTTTCGACTAATGAAATATACTCTTTAGACATGAATTGACAACAACTTTCCTGAACAAAATCGATATACTGTGACGTCATTGCTATTGAAACCTGAAAAGTTTGTTGTCTTTCTTTTTTGCAGTGCCTAAAGCCGCGGTCACACTGCAACGAATTCGGATCGGATTCCGATCCGATTTTTGTGAGTTTTTATTAAAATGTTCTCCATTTCGGGTCGGAAAGAACCCAAAATTTGCCAACCTGTGTAATTATATGATTTTAATCGCTGAACTACGAAAATTAAATTTATACAAATTATTTCGTGACGTCACATGGACAGACAGCTTTTATCGGACTACGCGTGTCCGTTAAAAGCTGTCTGTCGGTGTGACGTCACGAAAAAATCAGTTAACATTTCATTTTCATAGACCTCTGAAGCAAACCATATATTTACACTGGTTGGCAAATTTTGGGCTCTTTCTGACCCGAAATTGAGAAGATTTTAATGAAAACTCACAAAAATCGGATCGGAATCCGATCCGAATTCGTTGTAGTGTGACCGCGGCTTAAGCTTGTTGTTTACCAGGCCTGGTAAGGCGGCACTTCAGTAGATTTTGTATACACAACTTAACTTTTAAGGAGTTAAAACAAAGAAAAGAGTAATTTAAAGGCTGAACAAACTATTTTAATTGAAGTGACATGCAGTAATTGCGAGTTCTGTGAAATCCCTACAGCTAAACTGTGACAGTATCCTCACGAGTTAAGGGCGCTCTCGAAATGAGACAAAACTGTTCAATGTGATTAATTTATAGTTTATGTTAGTCCGATTTAAGGGCTGCAATCTTGGACAAAACTCGTTGGAACACCCCTGCATCCCCGCTCCTCCGTACAGTGTTGGAGGTAATAATGTCAATTGGAGACACACCGCTTTAGTTTGGACACAACATTGTACTGGGGGGACGGGGGTTTCGTAAATCGTGCGCAACACTGTACTGGGGGACAAGGGTTTCCTAAACCATGCACAACATCATATTGTACACAGCACAACGGTTGGAGGTGTTCCAACCATTTTGTCCAAGACTGTAGCTTCCTCGTTGTGTGTATTTGGGATAAAGCGATTGAGAGAATTACAAACTCATTTCTTTCAGCCTGCCACACCGTGACTTTGGCAGTCGGGCCATTGTGAGGTCCATTAATTGGTTGCATATATAGAATGGTATTGCAATGGGTAATGGCGGCTCCAGGACTTACAAACGGTGGGAGACACTGAAGCAGGCGCTATTAATGCTTTTCGCCAGGTGAAGAGGGTATGCTACACATCGATCACCGAGCCCGTCATCCAGTATATGCTGAGTACCGAGGCGCATTTTGCGTGTATCCTTAGCCACTGGCGTAGGCAGGTTTTTTGCTTGAGGGCTAACTGCAGGGCCTGATCGCCAGCCTGGGGGAGGGGTTTAAGGGGGTTCCCCCTCCCCTTTGCGAAATTTTTTAATATTTAAGTACCCTCAGATGCAATCTGGTGCAATATTTTAGCATCATTTGAAGTCAATTTTTTTTGCTCCATTACAAAAAAAAAAAAAAAATAATAAATTGCTCTGCAAAGAATAGGGGGGAGAGGGGTACGCACCCTGGATCCGACCCTGAACTGTCATAAGAAAAATTTTGCTAAGCAAATCAAACGTTGTCAGGACATTGGTGTAGTCTTGTAGTCAGGCGTTTTCTGAGGGGTAGGCACTAGCCTCTCCAGATTTCTCCGGGGGTGTTGGTGTAACTCAGTCATAAGAAAAAAAAGTGAAAGTTTGGCATATCGGGCACAGCGTTGCCACTTCTGAAATTTGTTTAAAGCAAGCATTATCAAAAGGGCGCCATCTTTCTATAGCACAGCTAGCTTGGAAATTTCTCGTGACTGAGACAATTGACGACAATACTTTTGCCAAATTTAGGGAAATAAGTCGAAAATCGAATTGATTTACAAATGATTTTTTTTTTTTTTTGGTTCACTTTCAAAGGACTCAAGTAATTAGCGTTGAGGGATGATTTGCATTTCCTTCAGCTGTGTATGGGCAATGCGTACAGGTGTTTTTTCAGAATTCGATTGGGGGCCATGGCACTCTGGCCCCACCCCTCTTCTTAGCAGCTTATAGACCGATCACATTTAGGCTATTCGTCACAGTAGCCGATCCAGGATAGGCTATTTTTATCATGGAAGTACTGCCTCGGACGCAGTACTTCCATGCTGTAAAGAGGGTACCCGAACAGCACCAAAACGACCTTAGCCTCACCATGAATGGGGGCTAAGGTCAGAAAAATTGGCATTCCAAAACCTGTGATTGCAGGATATTGAATTCTTAAACACAAATTTGTGGCCACAGCTAAAGACCTATGTATCTAACTGTCTACACAAGGGCGGGACAGCAAAGTTTACAATAAACACACGTAAACCCGAAGGTTATTTACATAATGTCAATGGTTAAACTAACTTTTACAGTAGGCAGTTGATCGCATGTTAAGGGCGGGAATACTGAATAGCTTCACAAAAGTGGAGGGCCGTGAACTTAACTAGAACACTTTGAACCCGAAACCCCAGGGAGTGGGGTCCGGGCATGCTTCAGGGTAATCCTGTTGATAATTTGAGTGTTTCATTATAACAGCGAAGAATCAGGGGTCTAGATTTACCATACATTATCGAATGATAGGTCATTATTTTTAATAGACGGTAATTTGTAACATTAGTTCATTTTTCGCCAAATTTTGTAGTTTATGCCCTTTAAAATCGTCCATATTCATTGCTTCCTCATAAAATCATCGATGTACTTGGAGACGATGAAATACTTGAGAAGGCAAATTTTTGTGACCCTTTCAGCGTAGGGGGTGCGCTAAATGTGTCAAAAATATTTTCCCGTCTTGAACGACGGCATGTAAAGAGACGACGGCGTGTCTAATGAGGCGACGTTTCACAAATACAGGCAACAAAATTTTCTGAGAGAATGGACGTACCTGGCTCGACGTCAAAGTACCTCATGACGGCTAAATACAATGACCCTTTTGGAGTCCATAGTATCAGTCGTTCAGTAAAACTTTAACTATTGGCAGAAAGGCTGTAGCACGTTTATAATAATATGTATGCTGTACCTTCGCTGCTGAAGCGCGGTCCCCATGAGCGGCAATTGGGGGGGGGGGGGAGATATACCCCCCATGGTATTGGATAAGGGGACACTGTACACTATATCCACCTCCCTATGAAATCAACGCGGCAGATTCTGAAATCACGTAAAAAAGTCCAGTTATTAAGAAAACTTCTTTTAGGAAATACTTCTGACAGCTGTCATGTCATAGTATTACGTTGTAAAACCTGGAAAGGGTCATTTCCGGCGATCTTGGGTATTTTTGGCCATTTTTTTTGTACGCTCCACGCCAACCGATGGCGGTTGCACTCCGGTCAGATAGTGCCTCTGACTATACCCCTCCACATACACACACACGCACACGACACACACACATACACACTTTCAAAGAAAGATCGCCGCGCATGGCGGTCCGCGATGACTTTCAGTAGCTAAAGGGTAAGCTGACCAAACTGTCAATTTTTGACATAAAAATCTGGGACAAACAGTTTACAGTGTAATTGACCTGGCCTGGGGTATATCCCCAATTCCGTCCCCTTTGAGAACTTCGTGTTTCATGGAATGAGGGTCCCACGGTGCAAAATGGTGAAACGTTTTTTTTTTTTTTGAAACATATTTTTGACAGTTTTAAGGAAAGTATTATTTCACAAAAAGTTGTCGTTTGCAGTGAAGTAATTCAAATAAAACATCTATATAGTATTATGTATAGGCTATACACTTGCCTACATCATAAAATTCTATATTGTTTCGTTATCATGCGTGGCCCGATATATTACAATATTCACGACTGCAATGTAGGCTAGCATGGATTTTAAAACTTGATGAATTTCTCGTTCATTATCTTCGACATTCTCAGGAACATTTCAATACTATAGGAACACTTGCATGAAAATAGGGGATGAAACACCAGAACCCGGAAAATCGGGGAGTCTGGCTTTGTCGGGGTGCCTCGTAACGGTCGTAGGGGAGAGCCGTGTGTTTTGGACCGGTTGGTAATTTGGACCACCGCAAGCCGCCGAGCAGTTACAACTATAGGTGGCAGCATTCCACCATACCCCGTGAAAGAAAGTGTCAATACGACAACATCCTAATATTAGCTCCACATTTTCACCTTCAGTATTTTTCAAACTTTCCTCAAATGATACATGTTGATCTTATTTTCGGACATGTTGATTTTGCTTCATTTTTGAAGACTTTCTTGAAGGGTGTTGTTTGAACAATTATTCCGACATCTTTCTTATCCAACCTATATGTACTGTTAACTTCATGAACCGAAGAGCCGACTTCCAGTAGCCCCATGCTATGTTAAAATTTAATGACACTAATTACTAATGTGAAATTTGGACTACTCAGCTTCGGCATTTGTTGTGTGCACAGTGTAGTTCAAATTTCGCATGAAAAGTGGTCCATATTATATTCATCAAAGTTCAATGTAGTTCATATTACACATAAAGATGGCCCAAATTATACATAATATGTGTGATTTGGAACATTAGATCACAATTTTAAAATCCAGTTAGTATCCAGTGTATGCATATCCTATTCCGGCCATGTTATTCTATGGGGAGTATTAGCTTATCAAAAGTAATTTACTGTTTTTAAACATTCCTTAGTTCTCGTTCTCTGTTGGGCTGAGGACTAAACCCCCAGTAAAAACCTGGGGGTTAAGAGTTCTTCTTTCCCCACTTTCAAGGACGTGGAAAACCCTTATCTGTTACATGTACCTCTGCCAACTTTTCCAGTAATATATCAAACCGCCCTTATACTAGTAGACCCGGCCCCTGTCCATGCCTAAAGTACGGGGACGGTTTGAAATGTTCAGTCTCGATCGGAATAAAAGAACAGTTCCTAAACCCTCGTCATAATGCAGAATTGAAAGTGGCTATCAACATAGACTCTTTCTTTTACAAATAACAATTACAAATGATTATGGGACAGAGTTTTGTACCGTACACGTCGTCGGTGTTTCGGCCAAAGTAGTATGCCAGTGACAAAAAGACCAAAATTCTTATTCCAGTATTGAAAGTTATAGAAAAAAATCCTAAATCCTTATTTGGCCCGTGTCGATGTGAACCAGTCCTGAGGATTAGTTGCGGTTCAGTTAGAACTCTTCTGTTGTGCTGCGTCAAGCTGCAATGGATGATTGCGAATATAATGCAATAATGCAGCCATGCTATATATATATATATATATATATATATATATATATATATATATATATATATATATATATATATATATATATATATATATATATATATATATATATATATATATATATATATATACTGAAATTGCAACCGCTGTGGACAAATAGCCTAAGTCTAACGACATGTTCGACATTATGCATTGTGGGACGTGCACTTTATTTCTGATCATATAATCAGACATTTCAACCTTAGCTTCCAGACTCTATGATGTACGTCATTGCTTCTTCAGAACAAAACCAAGGAAATCATTTAAAAGCATCATAGAAAATGAGACACATTTTAATTTTATTATTTTTTGTTCTGTTTTACACGGTACCATAAAGCCTACACCCTTCCGCATGTTTTACAGCCTAATTGCTGTAGTCTGCCCGGGTTCTTGCCACTTCAGTAATAAGACTAGTAGAACAAAATGTTTATTCTCGCTGTTTTTATCTCATTATTGTGTTATTGAAGATATAGGAGTCTATACGTGTCAATCCTAGTTAATTGTGATACAAACCACCATGACTTGTGCGTGTGTGTCCCACCGTCTGTCCGTTGACATTACGTTTCCTCTATCATGATTAAGGTTTTGGCGAAACAGAATGAAGACAATCACCCGAGTGGTGGATGCTGTTGTCATGGTAACATTGAAAGGAATCGATTGAATATGGAAATGATAACTTTTCATTATATTCCAAGTGCATGTACACATCGATTACTGTCTGTCCATTCTAACACAAACGTAGCACTCGAAGAGCGGTGTTTGCTTAGGCATATGTGTGTAATAAAAATAGGTGGACAGCATTGTTGTTTTTACAGCTAATCCTAGTATTTATAGCGGACTAAATCACATGGATCGTTAGACACCTGTAGCAAGCATAAAAATTGCCAACGAAGGCTTCCAACTTGATTAAAATGGAGTCAATTATTGTGCCATCTGCCCAGGACTACAATAAAGCAGAATATATATTTTACCCTGAATTTTAACAGCTATACATGTTAACGCGTGATTCTATATTTATCGACTAATTTGAAGAGTTCAATTACCAGGTTACTGCGTTGGTCAAAATAAAAATGTTTCGCAAGGTTCACAAGACTACCCGACAGCGTAAAAATCAGCTGATAAAAGATCGTCACGATGCTTCCCCGGAGTTGTCGGAACTTTGTAGGGGAATAGGAATCGTCCGCGGCAGGACTGTTCTAGTCGTAGCAAATGGTGAAGGCGAACTGTTCTGCAAAAACGGAGACAGCTCTGACTGCAAATGCAACGGTAATGGGAAAAGATATACACCAAAACTTAATGGAAAAAACCATAAAATATTGAGTGGTCAACGCCGACAAAGTATCAAGAAAACAGGTAATTTCTATTCTATTCCTCCATTGACTTACGTACTGCGTCCACTTCGTAATGGACCCATGTGTGTACAGGTATACAGACTATCCCTGAAAGCTTACAAGTAAGCCGTTCTCGCTGCCAAATGTGTGTGCCTTGAACATTGTAATTTTCAGCTATAAGAGCGCTTCTGTAGCCTACTTTAAGTTTGACAATTAACTCAAAATGACATTTTGCACAGGGGAAGGACAATAATAAAATAGTGCTTAAAATACGCAAGTTCAAGTTTTTATTTGCTAAAAGCATCAACATTACACATTGAACATATTCTTTCGTTGGTGTTGTACAATATTGATTTTCTTTTCATGAGAAAATGTCTCGACTTAGCACGCATGGTGCTTTGAGCCTACCTTTCACTTCCTATAAACGATACCCTATCACATGTTTACAATTTACATATCACGACACTGCTTCTTTTTGGTGCCTCGGCAATTAAATATTCCTTCACCCCAACATGAGCCTTTACGACACTGAGCACCTCTTCACGGCCAGACAATTAGACAAGTTCCATTCGTTACAATGGCTTTTTAATGATTTATTTAGTGTTGTCCATTGATGGTTCGGTGATTAAATTTTGATAAAAATGGATATTCTTCTTCTTAAAAATACTCCAATGCGCACGAGCAAGGCATTCGATGGAGGAAAGTTGGTGTGCTACTGTAATTTTTGAGACTAAAACCAGTTAGTTAATGCCCTCTTGAAAGTGGACTCATTATCCAGTTGGGCTATGTCCGGGGGGTGCTTGTTCCAACTGGAAATGGTTCTTGGGAAGTAAGAACTGCCAAACGCAACAACATTATGAGTAATATTTTTGAAAGACTGTGAGTTTGTTCTAGTTCGACTAGCGTGGTGAACAAAGATATTTTGAGTAGGGATTGCAAATTTGTCATGTATTATTTTATGACAAGTAACAAGATCGGTAATATTACGTCTGCATGCAAGGGTAGGATATTAATTTAACAAAGTGTTTCGTCAGTATATAGGTTGCATTATTTCAGTATGAAGCTGCCACTGACCCCTGATTTAAGTGAGTTAATTTTCGACACTTAACTTGGACACGTGCTTCATACAAAATCTATCACGAACCCATGTCAATAAAGGTAGGCCTATCTAGAGAAGAGCAAGATCATCAAGTTATCAGAAGTCGACAACTGTTTTCGATTTTGTGTTGGGTACATCTATATGTGCCCATATTCATCCATTTCATTAGGGGTGGAACACTTTTGCACGAACTTAAGCACGTTTACCCCCAAATAGCATATATTTGCCCGAAGGTAGCAATAGAGAGTGAATTCCATGGATACATTTACTTCGTCGCTTCATGATGCCCACAAGTTGAGATGCTCAAAGTTAGCAAGCACCAGTTGCTCCCCTAATCCCCCCCAAACTATAAGTGGACGGTTCCACTTAAATCCTGATATGTCACCAAAAGAGGCTATGGATCTACCCCTCCATAATTTCCATAAAGTTTGAATACCTCACAGGACCCCCGCCGAATACGTTTCAAGTGACTGACATGCAAGTGTTTAAAACCGTAAATAACGAAACCGTAACATAGCGAAAGTGTCTTCACCGGTCCGTTGTCGAGCTTTGAACTTGTGATACAAATTTTTCTACCTTAATTAAGTTACAAATTGCAAAAATGTTCTCTCCTTTTCTCAAGATCTGAAACGAGTCCGCCAACTTGGAAGTGTGACGTCAGTGATCGAATACGACCCTATTGAATCCCGACCAGCATTTGTTATCTGGAGATATCTCAGCGTCGAAGAAAAAATGAAAATCATTAGAGAAACTTTGAGTGAATCCGATGTTAAGCACTTCGAGGTTTGTGGAAAGATTTTTAACGAATTTTAATAACGGTAGCTATAGCCTTTAAAAAGCCTTAATGTTAATTATAGCCCAATCAAAACAACATCAATTAGTGAATTGAGGTATCCTTTTTGGTAATTAAACCAGCATAGTGGTTAAAGGATCGTGATTCACAGATAAGCCAACCATTTCATTAGTTAATCAGGAAAGTGTTAAATTAGACCCGGGTTGTCTGGTTATTTTCTACCAAAGAATTGGCTGACGAGCATGTGACCAAGATTCTGGTCAAAATTTAACCAGGTTGTTTTAGACTGTAATGTTGGTCCATATGATTTATCATAGAAATTCACATAGTTTTGACTAATTTATGTTTCAGAGTGGGCCGTTCTGTGAGAAGAGCGGAAAGGTTTTCCTCGATGTATGGAACAGATTTTGTTCTACACATAAAAAAATAAGAGCTCTGAAGCATTACACTTTTCAAGTTTTGAATATATATTGATTTATATAAGCCTATATTTGCGGATTATCTAGCCACCATTTAGAGCCTAATATTCCCGATACGTCCATTTCCTCTTTGACATTGGCTTGTATTTATTCCAAGTGAGGGTCCTGTGGGATCGTGTAGGCCTACCCAGAGCTGTTTAATTTTGCAGAGGCAGCGCCCGCGTCTGGGGTCCAAAGTCTATGCATCGATGACGGTCCCCTTGCACCCCTCCCCTTCCCCCCTTGTCGGGGGAATTTTCCAGTTTCGTCGGGAACCGTAATGGGTACGATAAAATATGTTTTGCTCAATGACAGCCAGTCGCCCAGTCAATTTATTTGATATTGCTCCAAATTAGGGCAAATCCTGCAATTAAAAGCCCGAAATTTTCAGTTTCTTCCATAAAACAAAAACAAATTTTGCATTTGTCGGGGGAAATATCTGTCGGGCAAATCCTGGCGCCACCCCTGGGCCTATGTTTAGAGTGGTATTTGTGTACCCCTATTATGATGGTCTATCAAGGGAACTGCGATAGCTGGTTAATATCTGAGAGCATAATCGAATTAATTTGGGGAATACCCTTGACTAGCTCCCTAGCCTATACTCGTCTGTGAAACTCCCTCATCCCCCATTCCTGACCTGCTAACAGTTCTTCCAGCCCCTTAGATTTGTGATTAAAATGCTGTAAGTTTCATATAGAGTTGATAGTGTCTAATCCCAAAGCTCTTGTTTAAATGGAAAGTCAAAAAGTATCTTCCAGACTAACTTTTGGCTGAAGATTTCAATTTTTTAATTTATTTTCGAGCCTTTTTTATCTTTCTGTTTGTTTCATGATTTTTTTAAATTTTATTTATCATTGCTATTATTTTTGCTTGCCTCGGTATTTCTTTCTGTGTTGTTTTATTGCTTGTAAGTTTTGCTCAGAGATCAAAGTGGAAATACGTTTGCTGGTCAGAATTTTCTATGTCATCCCCACACTTTTGCGTTATGTTTGTACGTTTTATCATCTTGTGTACATCAAATCAAATCAAGCAAGCGAAATGTCGTCCTGAGGATAAAATGTTGCAGAATCCGTCATCTGTGCGGATTTGAAGTTCGTTACTTATCAATTTGATATTTTGAAAGCTCAATACCTGCTATCTGAAATTTTCTCCTCAAAGAAACCAAAGTCGAAACGAACTTTTAATTCTTTATTTCTATTGAAGTAACCTCGAAAATTTTGGGCTTTTAATAAAGAAAATTTGAAAAATTTCAGTGGTGAATATTGGAAAATTTTGGGTTTTCGTCGAAGGATTTGCCCTAATTTGGAACAAAATCAAATAAATCGTCCGGGGGCGACTGGCCGACGTCGGAGACTGAATATCTCATCGTAACTATATAGTACGGCTCCCCGACGAAATTGGAGAATCTTCCTCACGGGGGAGGGGCAGTCTTCCCCCAAGTGAGGAGGTTGGGCATAGCCCCCTGCCTTTACCTGGCGTCACCACTGAAAGAAACGTCTCAATTGCAACATCATCCCAAAGACTAAATACCACAGACATTTCAATGCTCTTTAGCGGAATTTATACAGAGTTCCAACAAGTAATTTCGACCATCTTAAAGAAATGTCTTTCACACTTGACTTGAATCTCAAAGAAAATACGGGTCACAGTGTAGAACTTTCATCTTGCATGAGGAGATACATTCCAAAGCACCGTGAAAGTGATACATTTAGTGATGTGCCTTCAAGTGAATTCCACCAAATCTAGCGTCTTTGGTACGTTCTCTGTACCACAAAATCTACCTGGAGACGCTCAACACTTTAATATGACTGTTTTTTTTGTTCCTAAATAAAGCATGTAGCAATAAATAAACATCGGCAACAAAGATGGGATCATCCCACCTTATCAATTAATTACCACCTTACGCTCAAATAGTGCCTAGGCACACTGATCCACAAAATGTCCTCTGGTGGTGAAGTTGGCTTGGTGGGTAGAGTGTAATGCCTTCTTTTCACAGGTCCCCTATCACATCTGGGTGGAACGACGTGAATTTTCTCTGGCGACGTCATTGCCTTTATGGCATGGCTGGCTGTTCTTTCAAAGTGGTGCTGAGGGCTCGGGCTTTTCAAATGGTGATTTCAAATGGGTTTATTGTTGTCGGATTCAGGTCTTTGCTCGGTTTCGGCTGTCAAGTAGGGTGCAGAGCAAGGACCCTCCAAATAGCGTTTGGAAAGTTGCTAAAAACCCTGACTAAGTGTCATGCTTTCTGCTGGTCGGTCCCATATTGACTAGTACACCCCTGCCTCGTTATCCTCTGGGTACTATTGGAGAAGAGAATGCGAATTCGCCTTTGTTCATTCACGATCAACCTGGTATAGGGCCTCAATAGGACCTTGATAAGTCTCCCTCTTTGGTTAGACACCACTCCAAGACCGACGCCATTTATTGATGGTTGCGAAGATCTTGGATCGACGGTTGGGTGGTGTGGTTTAATGGTGCATGCTTCAGAGTCAGGAAGCTACTTGGGCTCACCTAAGACCCTATACCAGATCCATTGCGGATGAACACCAGCCAGATTCGCCTTCTGTTTTGGACTAGAGTACTCAGAGGTTAAAGAGGCAGCGGTGTGCTTATCGCTCCCAATCCTGTTTCGGGGAAGGCCATTTAACGTCCCCATCCGACGGAGATTAGTGAATATCCCCAGTCTTTAATAACTATTCCGAAGGCTGAGAGGAGTGGAAAATCCTTGCTCTGCAAAACTGCTCGACAGCTGGACCGAGCAAAGCTTACAACTTCCTGAATCGGACAACTTCTGAGTTGGAAAACCAGATAGGCTACCCAATTTTAATTCAACTCAGCATCACTTCGAACGACTATGCTGAACGAGCAAAACTGAGTCCCTAGGAAATTTCCAAGTGATCCCACCGGGATTTGATCTAGGGACTTGTAGTCCATAAGGTAGTATACCCAATCACCGAGCTCCACCAGCGTCACGTCTCTCATGGTCAAGACCAATGTCATTCTGTCTCGAGTAGTCTGTCCGTTTTAAGAAAAGACTCGAGAAAAACCGGAAAACCGAAGACTCACATAGTATCTTTTTTCGAGCCATAAATTACAGCCTCCGGCCGTACAAAAATCCCCAACCGTTGAGTTATCACTTATAACCGAGTATTTTCTGTAAAAATTCCAAATGAATCTTTCAATTTCTTTTCTATAAATTTTGTTTTCTTTCAATTTTCATATCAAAGAAATGATCCTATGAACAGAACTCTTCATCCCATAAAGTTGTTTCGTTTTTTCGGGTTGGGTCTTGGGTGGCCTGAGTTTGGGTGGTTTGGCTTACCCCAGACCAACAACGGTTTGGTCTCGGGCAGTCTGAATACGAAGCTTCGTAGTTGCTCGGTGTCTCAGTAATGTCTTAACCCTAGGATCTCAAGTGACCTCCCGTGGGCCATCAAGTTGTCACCGGTGGCGACGTTCACGAAAGACTCGAAGAGGCCCAAAATTTTAATGAGGAAAGAATGTGTTACATGAAGCCGCGGCTACTGCTACAAATTTAAAACAAAAATTAAGTGAAAGTGGCCCTCGGCCTGAAACACTTGAGAACCCCTGATCTAAAGCAACGATTGGGTGGTCCGGAGGTTGTACCTCAAAATCCAGACATGTGCACCTCTCCTACGGACCTGAGAGCACTCAGGCTCCTGGATATATGTACATGTATTTGTTTCTCACACCAAGAAGATGCCACTCTGGCATCTTCCTGCTAGTCACACAGTAACAGGCAGCGCATTACTAATTAAATATAATTCCCGTGGAAGGTGTTACCCCACGACTTTGAACACCCTATTTTCTTTTGTTTGGGGATGGGTACAGTTAAGATTTTGATGTTGCTGAAGTGATGTGCTCAATTTGTGATGTGTATGTGGCGGAAAATGAATTTAAATACTGACTATGCAATAAAAAGAAGGAATTTGAAGGTACTCTAGGGTTTTTATGCATTATGTTCTTCCGCTATGCAGAACAGCATTTTGAATGAAAGACAGGAGCCCCGCCCTTTTTATTATTTATCATATTTAAACTTTCAAAACGGTAAACAAAAAGGGTGAAGAAAACTTAACGGAAACTCAAGAATTAAGAGTAGGCTCAAAACAAAGCGGAGATAAAGATTAAGTAAAAGCACAAAACATAGTCATAACGTTTCTGGTCTTTCATTAAAAATCTTAGATGTGATAGTGTTGGTATCCCTTCCTTAAAATCTGATGGGATACTTGTTTCGGAGAACACTCAGAAGGCTAACATCTTAAATGAGCAATTCAAAAAGGTCTTTACACGGGAGAATGACATCTTGCCTCCAGTTGACTCAAACACCATACCTACCATGCCTGATATTGAGGTTTCTTTAGAGGGTGTTGTCAAACTGCTTAAAGAGCTGAACCCAAACAAAGCCTAAGGTCCTGATGGTATACCTGCTCATATCTTGAAACTGGCTGCCGAGGAGGTAGCCCCTGCCCTCTGTTCCATTTTTCAGAAATCACTGGACACTGGTGTTTTACCATCCTCTGGCTATGTGCCAATATTAGTCCAGTCTTTAAAAAAGGTGACCGTTCCCTCGCTTCAAACTATAGACCGGTCTCTCTTACTTCAATTTGCTGCAAAGTCCTTGAGCACATTATACACTCTCAAATTATGGGTCACTTTGATAACTACTCAGTTATCACAAACAGGCAGCATGGCTTTAGACAACGCCATTCTTGTGAATCTCAGCTGATCTTAACAACCAATGATCTGGTGCAATCCTTAGACCATAGATCCCAGACTGATATGATAATTATGGATTTTTCTAAGGCTTTTGATACGGTCCCTCATAACCGTTTGCTTTGTAAGTTACAGAATTATGGCATTAAAGGCCATACCCTTACTTGGATTTCTAACTTCCTTAAGTTACGCAAGCAGAGGGTTGTGGTGGGTGGTGATTTCTCGGATTGGGTGGATGTCATCTCTGGTGTCCCCCAAGGTACTGTTTTAGGTCCTCTCTTATTTTTAGTCTATATTAATGACCTGCCTGATAATATCTCTTCTGAAGTCAGACTTTTTGCTGACGATTGTGTTATTTATAGACAGATAAAGAATAACCTTGACCAGGTTCAACTCCAAAAGGATTTAAACACTCTTTCTGAGTGGCAAAATAAGTGGCAAATGCACTTTAATACCAAAAAGTGTTTTTCTATGAGGATCACTTACTCAAGGAATCCCAAACTTTTTAATTATACTCTAGACAAAGATATCCTTGAGTCCACTGCCTCTCATACTTACCTAGGTGTTGACATTTCAAACAATCTTACCTGGAATAGACATATTAACCATATCACTTCGTCTGCAAATACTGGTCTCTGGCGTTTATCAGAAGGAATCTATACTCCTGTCCCAGGAGTGTTAAAGCTAATGCCTACCTTACTCTTGTCAGGCCTTTATTGGAGTATTCATCTTCCGTTTGGGATCCCTACACCGTTTCCCTATCCAATAAGGTTGAGCAAATTCAACGTAGGGCTGCTAGGTTTGTCTGTAATGACTATTCCCCCCATAGTAGCGTGACTGAAATGTTAAAAGATCTAGGGTGGGATAGTCTTAAAGTCAGGCGTACTGTCAACAGGCTAGCAATTTTTCACAAAGCCAGATTGGGTCTCCTAGCCTTGCCAATGAACAACCTTCAACCGGTCCGGCGGCCTTCTAGGCATCATCATTCAAATAGCTTTTTACATATACCAACCAATAAGGACTGCTACAAATACAGTTTCTTTTCTCGGACCGTCAGGGACTGGAACCTTCTCCCCCAGAACATAACAGATCTCGAGGACCCCAAGCAGTTCAAGAGCGCAGCCTTGAGGATTCTCAGACGGGACAACTAACTTCATGCGCACACCCAACCCTGCACGTTTGACTCCACCAGGAGTGTTGTGCAGTATTTATCCAGATCCAGATCCAGATCCATAAAAATTGAATATATAGAATAGAATATGGTTATATAGGCTCTCCTACCTCAAAAAAGACCTACTCGTGAACTTTTATATGAAGGAGAGCTGGTACCGTTTAGTAAATAGAGAAATAATTTGTGGTGTACCAGTAGATACTTCATAAAGAGAGGATGCCCTTCGTTAATTATTTGTCCACTGAATCAGGGAGTTGCCAGCGGATGTTATATGATATGACGTCACAGGTTCGTGTACACGTTCATTTCCGATCTGATGTATGACGTCACTGGTTTCGAAGCAACTTTATCAAACAATATGGCAGCCGACTTCGTGCACCTGTTGCTGTGTTAATAACCTTTATGCAGTCCACGATAATCTGTAGAGGCAGCTAATCGACTGGTTGAGAATATTTTTTCATGTTACAACAAGATCGTTCGTTAGAGAAATAAAGATGTGAACTTATGTCATTGTGAACCAAGCTCGGTTTTGGGAGAATTTGTCTCAGTGACAATGTAAAATCACATTAGCCTACCTTGACTTGAGCTTGTTAATGTTAGCCTATTCGTTTAACGTTACGTCTTGCATGCCATTACGGCCTAACGCACGTTACGTAGCAATAGCGTTGGACCTAGCCTACTTTCTACGCAATTCACTGGGTACTGTATAGAGCCTGAGGCTAAAATTAGTAAAAAGGTCTAGTCTAAGAGGGCTGAGTACAACATATTCATCTGCAAGAAACAGGCATCCTGCAGAGGGCCTTTGACTTTATTATAGCACCGTTTCACATTCACAGTGCTTGGAACAGGGAATCATGATCTTAGCAATAATTAACGTTAGAGGTATTGAAGAAGGATCAGCCTACTGTACTGTAGCCTACATTACTCATTAGCAACACTGGCATGCTGCCATGCCATGGGTCTGGTGATTACTGAGGCAAACATCAGGCCTGTGCCACCTTTAAATTATAGTCCGTTTCTTGTCTACACACTAGCTTACTATCAGACTGTGTGGTGATAAGGAGAGAGAGACATCTTTCTGTGCTAAGTCCCAAACTTCTTGCAATGGCAGATTGTTAAGTTGCACTTGCAGGTATTTGGCCCAAGTAGAAATCAAACAGAACAGGTGCAATTAAACAATGAACTGTTACTTTGTTACAAACACAATGTTTACAATTGTAATGACAGGAGCCATAAATTAAATTACAGTCGGCTAAATCACAACATGGCACATGGAAACTTTGGATTGTCGCTTCTTAGTAGAGGAGTTGGAGAACAAAGACATTCTGGCAAATCTCAGAAGGTAGAAGTTTTATTGGAGCCAGAGGTGAGAATCCTGTTGTTTAGTAGATAGCCTACTAGCACGTAAGCCTGTTAACATACTAGTATCAGCAAAAGGTGAAAGGAAAAGTGATAGGCCCTAGGCTAAAAAGAAAGTCCATATGGTTATTAAGTGGAGGAATTTTGAAGGCACTTTAAATTGTGGTGGCATCAAATAAACAGGGAAGAAAAGAGAAGACATTTCTCCTCAAGGAAAACTGTTTATCTCAAATATAACAATCTCAATTCCCTTAAAGGCAATAGGCAGTCGCCCCAAAATTTTCTTTGAAAAATCAGCAAACTCTTGCAAATCTCCTCTTATTGCATTACAAGCACCTCTGAAGACGTTTTGAACATAACTATTACAAACAATATGTAAAGCAAGGCAAAATTCTCCTTGAATTCCGCAATTCACTAACAAAAATATTGTCACATGATCAAAATAGGCCATTCATGAAGTAGAGTGACAGGATACACCCACTCTGTTTGGGGTGACTGCCTACTGCCTTTAAAAGTTACCCATCATTTAGTATGTAAGAAAATGTTTGGTGTACCATTGAGGCCATTGCTTAAGGCTAGTGCACAGTGTGGTTCGTACAGGCCAAAAAATTCCCCTAAATGTCTCCACAGCAATTTCTGTAAAAAAATGCTGTGGAGACAGCAGCTCTCCGCGGCATTTTATGGGATGTCCACAGCATTTTTAAAATTCCCTCGCATGGCCACAAGTCGTGTCAGCAGCCCAACGCGTTCCATGGAGTACGAGTCTACCATACACTGCACTGTTCATGTGATGTTACCCAGTGCAGTTCATCTAATGTTGAACTGAAACCCAGTGTAAAGGGCTTTCATCAGTACCTTTGTTAAGACAGGGGTGGGGGATGGTGGGGCACAGTGTTCTCGTCTGCTGGTAACTGATGACACCCCCCCCCCATATAGCAATGGAAAGAGGATTTAGAGTGGTGCTAGTCTCATATGAACTAACTGGGTTCACTTTGCATGCCAGACTTGAAGTCATGAGACTATCAGCTTCTCGTAACAGTATATGTATGGCAAAACTCAAAAGACTTTCAAAATATTTAGCTAAGTTGGTTTGACAAGCAAAGACCCTATCTTGACCATAAATAAGTCTGAACACTCATATCAACATCTCAGACAACATTTGTTAACATTTTGGAACAAAAACGATTGGGAAATTTTAGACCCTGTAGCTCTACAAGTAAGCAGACAACTTTTGCCATGTATTGTGTTGCTTTAGCATCTGAGTAGGCCTATCCATGTATTTTACACGTTAATCAACGACAAAACTGCAAAGCCCCTCTAAAGAAATGTGCCTCGTGGGGGGGAAACCTCCTCATTAAAAGTTGTCAATATATTACAGGTAGTTGTTTGAGAGTCTTTTGAACATGCCAGGTGAATGTTTTGTCATTTTTGACAAATCTGGTTATGTTTGGTACTGAAAAACGATGTGTTTTGAAATGGTACTCTCTGCAGTACAACATGTATGCAGCAAGCTGTAGATTACTTGTGCAGTCAAACCAGATACTTTGGAGCTGAAATCTCTTCCATTTTCGAATCAAAAACTTGCATTCATGGTCACAGATGGCAAAGATTATTTTGAAAGAATTAATCTTTTTTCTGTGGGGTGAGCAGTTAAGCTCTAATCAAAGAGTCAAGGCAGAAGGAAAAGTTGATTTTGTAGCCTATTTTCAAACCTATACTGCATAATTTAGGTTTGCCGTGAAACACATTTATGGGTATGTGGTATGGCGGCTGCTGAAGAAAAGCCAGTGTATTAAACACCTGTACGAATTGGTAGATCATACAGCTATTAGCTAGAAAGAAAATGATAGCTACGTAGCTGTGCATTACATCCAGTTTGTCTACGTAAAATTCCGATGTCCGTGGGAAAGAAATGTTACGTAGACAATGTTTTAAAAAAATTTAATATGAGAATTGCGAATGCAGAGAGAATGATCGACGGCAAAAACATGCCGCCGTTTCTAGGTATAATCGGCGGCAAAACCAGCTGCCACAGCGGCTTTTGCCGTCGATGCCGTCGATTATTTTTTCCTCTGTCGTACTGCTTTTTCTCCCTGAAGAATAGGTCTATCTACTTTCTAATGTCCACTTCCATCTTCCAAAAGCTTCCAGTCCTGGCACTGTCACAGACTGAAAGCAAGACTTGAAATGAAGACCAGTTGGACATCAAATCACATACCCCGCAGAGCAGACTCTGTTTTCTCAGCCCCTCTTTAAGGTCTCCCAAACACCATCTGCCTAAGCAAAGAGGAGTGCATCTAATTTTGGACTTAAACTTAGTTAACATAATATGGCTTATTCATGTACTCTCTTATTATTCATGCTATTGTTTTTATTGAGTGAGTGTGTGCACTCCAGTAGTTGTAAAAATGGAAGCCTAGGCTGAAACCTAGGAAATAAGGTTGCATAACCATCTGTGCAGTGGATACTACTAGGGTGTGGATACTACAGAGACATTCCTACACTGTGGTTGGCATAGGCTACTGCAGGTAATCTTGACAATCATATTGTACTTGTGAGTTGCATTGACCTCGCAGACTGCAAGGGTGCAGCAAGCTTTCCACATAGTGAGCAGGTCAACAGACCATTTTCCAAATAACAATTGCAAAGGATTGTGGGATAGAGTTTGGTATGCGTCGTTTTTGTCAGTGGCATATTACTGTGGCGAAAAACGACGCATACAAAAACACTATCCCACAATTCTTTGTCATTGCTATTTGGGAAAGGGTCTATGGTCATGGGGCCCCCGTCTTTCCTGGTAGGGTCTAGGGTAAAGCCCAGGTAAGAAACTGGGGCAAGCCCAGTAAGCAGTGTAGTTTGTAAAAATTTACAGCCATGTGAATGTATGTCCAGTGTCCACTATCTTTATTTATTTAAAAAGCTTTGAGTGTGCAGTGCTACACATACCAGAACTATCACAGTATGACCATTTATCTTTTTATTTAATATGTATGGAGTAATAATCATGTAAGGAAAGTGTGGGCAAAGCACACTGAACAAACTGCATACATATATGAAAATAATTTTGTTAATTTTTTCACTTAACATTGCAAAATTGTCCACTTTTCTAAGTCCAATTCACTCTTTGAAGGGACAGGAGTTCCAACCTCCTGGAATCAACAGGAACAAACACAGTGCCTATTGAATTTCATACTGTAATAGTTTGGCCTATAGTGCACTTTCTTGTCAATGCAATGCAGGGTTTCCCCTGGGTCTTAGAGAGTGTGAGGTGGTATTAGTTCATGGCGGTAATATGATGCCAGCTTTGGCACCATCAGTGAGTGAAAACTATCAATACTTCCATAGCTAGTACAGTACAGATGACACATATGGTAAATTTCTGTGAGGTGGTGGCCAAAAACTGTGAGTTGGCCGCCTCACAAAAAGGATGCTAGGGGAAACCCTGCATTGTAGCCTTTGTCCCAAAACTCCTGTTGCAGGCGCAGTTCCAAGGGGGGGGGGGAGGGGGGGCTTTCCCAGGCTCAGCCTTTCCTTTTTCGCCACATCAGCAATAACAAATACACAAAAGTTAATCTAGGAGAATATTCAAGGGGGCAAGCCCCCCTTTTACAAATGTCTGGATCCGCGCCTGTGTTTCCAACAGTAGTGGATTCCGCACCTGGTTTATGTCTAACAAAATGGTCATGGGCTTGTTACATTGTGCATGCTAGGGTTTTGGTAATATAATCTGGAAGGGTAATTTCGGTGTGCATTTTGTAAAATATCAGGAAATGTTTTAAGCAGGATAAACGGTGAGCTAAAAGATTATTGTCAATTGTATTTAAAGTGATTCTGAATTTGCATTTATGTATTGCCTCTCGGACCAGATCAAATGGTCTCACAGGCCACGTATGAATTGAACAGGACCAGATGTTGCAATGTTTTGAATATTCACTAAAAACTAACCAGTCTTAGAGTGACTTACAGTATTTCTATGAACATCAAAAGAATTTGTTTGGTGTTCACTTGGTCAGGTGTTACTGTAAGGATATGACTGAACAAGGAATATGCTGTATGTCAGCCTGCCATGTGCAGGTACAGTAGGCAAACTATTACACAGAAGTACAAGCAATGTGGGAAAGCATTTAGACCAATGTGATCTCAAAAATATTAGTAGTGTTAATTAAGCAGATAAGAGGATCTGACAAAGTAAATGGGTCTCAATGGGAATGCCAGCTTGAACCTTACTGTACATGTAGGTTATTTGGGGCTTAGTAGTACTATTTAGATATTTTGGTCATGACCTCAGCTTTAAATTTGGCTCTATTTGAACTTTCAAAACCCAAGGATACCTTGGCAGGATGTGTGCATCTGTGTGTGTCTTGTATTTGTACTGTAGATCCACTGTATATCATTCATCATGTTTGTAGTCACTGCACCAAACATGCATAAGCATTTGTTGCAAAGTAAGTATACATGTGACAGAGTAAATGGTAAAACTTTGCTCATAAAATGTTTGGAAAGGGATCAATTATATTACACTTTGTAGAAAATGAACATTGAACAATGTTTTAAACTGAAGATTTCCTTGATCTGGAGAAGGCAAGGTGAGAGATTTGCATTCACTCCATTTTCCTCACCATGCTAAAAGGGATTCATAGAGTTAGGGTAATACGCATGCATACATCAAACTCATTTTACTCTTGAACTCATTTTCTTCCAGGATTACTTCAATATTCAGAGGAAAGGATACTACCTTCCACCCATACACCACCAGGCATGGACAAATGAAGAACTTTCTCCAAGGACAGTGCATGCCCATAAGACATACACTACCAGGAAAGGGGCTTTATTGCTCTATGCAGAAGACCTGGCATTATCTTATCCTTCTGAACATAGGCCCAAAGCAAAAAGGAAGTCCCTGGAAGCTGAAGACAGCAAATATTTTAATACTATGAAAGATCTACGCAGTGCCATCCTGTCCTATGGAGCTAAGGTAACAAACAGTTAAAATTTGTTCGGATCAAATTACAGTTAAAGGTATTGAAGAAGGCACATAAGCTAGTTTCTAGTGCAAGGGTTCTCAAATGGCCACTTTTACTTGACTTCTTACCTTAATTCTTATGCAGTAGCCAGGACATCATTCAGCAGCTTGTTTATGTTATAAAATTTCAGGCTCCTCAAAATTTTCCCCAGGCCATTTTAGTGCACAATATGGGCCTTAAATGGCCTACAGATTGCCAATTGAGAACCAAGGTTCCAGTGAGTTTGTACCGACACTTACACCTTGGCACAATTGCATGTGCTTGTACTCATGAGAATGGATTTGTATTTATACTCACATCTTCTGCAAATTATGCAAACTGATGCAAATTAAGCAAAATTTTGTTCCTGTTATTATGAAAAATTGTATGTAGTGGTACTGGTCTCTCAACAAGGGACTTCAGTTGTGCAGTACTGTACTTGTAGTCATGACATTGCACTCATGCAGTGAGCGTTACTGTACATGTAAAGCTGGATATGAGATCCTGTTTTTACTTCATCTCCCTAGAGCAGGGTTCTTATGTGGCCTGAAAAAGTTATGAAAATTGCATTTTCACCTTAAGTCCTCAGAAAAACTTTTTAACAATGCATATTTTTATGCTGGATTTTTGTACCCAGGGAAAGGCATATGGTCATAGATTTTACATAATTTGGTCATGAAAATGTCATTGTCAAAGTCATGAAATTTTATTGTCCTGAAAGTGCAGGAACTGTATTAAAGTGGACTGCAACAGTTGCTTTGAGCTGTGGATGATTTCTGTGTTTATATTCTGACACATATCACCAAAGAGGTGTTATTTAATTGAAGTCATCAGTTTCAAGCCTGTGCCAATTGTAAAACATATTAGATCCACTCAGTGTGGTGTGCTTTATCATGGTTGAGTTTCCAGTTTTGAGCAACACTTCTCGGCCATTTGGCGAAGATGTTCTTTTCAGCCACTTCAGAACAGAGCTGTACTGTACATGACAGATCTATAATATAGAGGTCAGAAGGTTGGTCAGCTCAGTCCTAATGTCCCTTCTGGGGACGTAGCTTGCTTGGGGGGGGGGGGAGGTAACACTCAGTGGTTTTCGCTCCTTCAGCATCCAGTGGAAGGGACGTTTGAAAGAGAAACGTGGTTGAGTATTTGAAACCTTGACGATGTTGACAAACAGTATGTAGGGATATGTCAAAAGCCATAAATTTAGGGCAGCTGGAGTCTTTCACATGGGTGGGACAGGAAACAAAAAGAGGATGCAAATTGTAAAATTAAAAACAACCACTTGTATTACAAGTGCAGTGGGTCTTTACCTACAAGGCCTCGATTTTAGGAAAATTTTATGATTGTTTATTGGACAATCTTTTTGCCTTTTTTGGTTGTCTGAGAGAAATGTAGTTGTCTGGAAGGAAATTTTAAAATTGTCCTGGGTCCAATTTGTTTTTTCTCTCGTGAAATTTGGTTCTTGGTTGTACAACCAACCTGTTATTTTTGGTTGCTCATCGTAAATTTTGGTTTCACCCGCAACTGGACAATTACTAACATCAAGCCTTGCATACTGTTGTGGGCAATGTGTCAAACAGGTCTGTACAAAGCTTTAGTACTGAATAAGATTGACATTAGGAAACTTACGTACTCAGCAGGTCTCTGGCATTTTTGACATTTATTTGTACTCCTGTATTTCTCTCAGGATCAGCAAGAATATAATGTCTTCATGGGATTCAATAACTCAAAGATGAACAACTTCAATTCACCAAGATCAGTTAGACCGGGATTCTCAGCCAAGCGATATTTGGCCAACTGGTCAAAGAGCTGGGACGATTCTATATTAAATTACTTACGCAGTGAAGGTACATTTTTCTTTTGCATGAATTACGTTTTAGAAAGCAGTTTCCCCAAGGTTGTCTAAAATGCCGTACTAGTTGGGCCTAAAACAAGTTATGTTTTTTACTCCTGACATTTTCATCGAGACTTTAAAGCAATACTGTGACCAAAGGCGGCAGTGAGACAGGAAGGAAAGTGCCTCCACTTTCATTCTCCATGTTAGTTTGTTTACTGAAACAACTTGACTCATGGAAACTTTTGTACTTATGATAAAAATGTACAGGGCTTATAACCAATCTTGAAATTTTTTAGTGCTTTAATGAAAATGAGTCACTGTCAAAGCCTTGACAGTGTTTGATTATGTAATAGTACCTAAATTTCATTTGTGGCATATTAATTACAGAATATTGTACATTTTAGAGTGTTACAAACTTTTTTATCATCTGGTTATGATTCAGAATTCCTGTAAAAACTGACCTTGGCCAAAAGTAGTGGTCCTTGAAAAGTCCTAAGATCTGTTTGATTTGCTCCATCAGGAAAGAGTAGGAATTCTGACTTTTAAATAAAGCCATTGACTTTTGTATGCATCTTTTCTTGAAGGTCATTTGTGGGATAAGAACCTCTTTGAGAGCAACTCTGTGATGCCCAGTATGTATAGGCGCATCAATGATGATATGTCTCATGTACCACCACCTTACAGGGTGACACGAAACATGTTAATTTCTCCTGGAGACATTGTAACCTATGAATTTTACAGAATACGACCAGATGACATGGAGTATGGTAGGTACTATTAGCTACATCAGTCATCTAGGAAGATTGTTAACAATAATTTATCTTTTTTCAATGTGTTGTTGTAAACAGAAACTAAATAATGAATGCATGCTTTGTCTGAAAAAAAAAAGTACTCAGTTTTCTTCCTTTAGTACTAAGATTGTTGTCATACTTAATAAGATGAACAGTAAGAAATGCAACTTTTCTAAGATTACAGCCTAAACTTTAAGAGCATGAAATGTAACTTGTTCGCAGACATTCCTTCCTTTGTAGTCATGTGATTTTATGTGAAGGTATTATGATTAACCAGGTTTTGTGATTTACTGCAAAAAGTTAAAGAAACCTCATAAATAACTCAGATATATATTACAGTGATATATAATAGTGCTCTTTTAAATGTATGTGTTTTCCTTTTTGCCACCCGTTTATTCATAATTTATACATTTTCAGTCAATCTAGCTAAAATTCCTCTCAATTTTTATTGTTTTTTTCAATAATTTCCGTACTTTCCTCCTGAAGTTCCCTGGATTAAGACCAATGAAGATCTCAAGGCACTTGTCTGTAAGAGTAGTGTACAGTGACTGCAAACAGCTAGCTCCTGCTACATGTGCCAGACATCGCTGCATGCCATTACTTTGCTCTTTCCTGTGCAAAATTGCATTTTGTAGCTTTCAGAGTCATTAGTATGCTTATTGCAAATTTATTTAAAAATAGTTTCATCAGATTTTATTATTTTTTATCAAAGCAGTTTTGCATGCTATTATCTGCCTCATAAAAGTGCTCTGTAGGAGAAAGAAATATTTCTCTCTTTTTTTTTGTGAAGCTGTGTGAGTGAATCTAATGCAGCCAGCAGTCTATGCTACTGTATAAGTATAAAGGTTTTACTATTCTGCAGATTTGTGTTAGTCCTGTAGGGTCCACCACAAATCATTTTAATTCTTTATAACCAATGAATTTGTTGCTATCATTTTCTTAATTTCTCAGTTTCTAATGGATGCTTCAGAAAAAAAAAACCCCCCTAAAATACAGTTAGTATGCCAACAGTGAAAGGCCGATTTCAATGGTAACTAGGCAGCCCTACTTTCAGTAAGGTCAGGGATGGAGATTTCTCACAAGCATATTTCAATAGTGTGTTCAAGGCGTGAAATAACTGAAGACATGGCAGGCACTTTACCTTGATGCCCTCGAAACTAATACCAACACCAAAGACTGTTGTGGTCTTGATGCTGTCCTGTATGATTTTTGTCTGATCTTGTTTCCAAGTTTTGGCCTTGGTTCCCTCTCTAGCTTGGATTCAGTGCCCTGTCAAATTTCTGCCAAGCCAAGGCCATTTGGCCTTGTCCTTTTGGTCCTTGTTGTGAGCCCTGCATGTTTATTTGGTATTCCAGTTTATACAAGATATTGAACCAATACTGAAAGCATGATCAATGCACAAAATCCTTGGTGTTATGACTGTTAAGTCAGAATAGTTGCTTTTGATTACATTAGTACTGTAATGATGTCATTTGGATGTGCCCATGTGGTTTCAACAACATGCATCACCTTGAAAGATGGGCTATTTTAACTAAGTGTTGTCCTTTGAAGATGCTATAAACTTACATAGGATAATTTGCATTTTCCATCCATTTAAATGGTTTGAATATCACATTCCACAGGTTTTACTTCTCTCTGATTGTCTTAACTTCATCAACCCTACATGTACATTTATGTACTTATGAGAGCTTTAAAATATTTTCTGAGGAACACCTGTTTTACTTTCATAATCATTATTCATGCTGGGCCTTCCTAAAGGACCCTGTTTTGTATGACTCAGTACTGTACCATGATAAGATGTAGGCAGGGATGTAGCTAGCCAAATTTTAGTGCTGGGTAATTGTCTAATCTGGAGAAAGTACCTCACCCCACCCCATGGCATCTACCCCATTTTTCAGCCATTAAATTTTCATTTTTCCCACATGTTACTTTAGGGAGTAAATTTAGGGCTAGTTTTAGGTCTTGGTAGGCAGATTTGTGGTGGGCGGGGAGACGTGTGTTTGCCTGCAGTGCCGGGCGGGAATATGGAGTGCTGGGTGTCACCGCCCAGCACCGCCCAGCATCGCCCACCGTAGCTACATCCCTGGATGTAGGAAATCCATTGTCTATATAAACTTTCTTGTGAAGGTTTCTCATGTGACATTAGTGCTCTTCTGATAACTGTGCTAGCTGTCACAGCTCTTGCACAAAACATAAATTATAATACAGTGACTCATGAATATCAAATTCCGCAAATAATAGAGAGGCAGCTCAGATCGGTGACATGGTTGAAAAACCTCTATCTGGGAGATGAATTCTCTGGACATGTGTACTGCAGTATTATTTACAACATTACTACAGTAGGAAGCATAAAAGGTTATGAACAACTGTATACCTTCAAAAGCTTCAATGTCTTGACAAAAAAATAATGCTATGTGGTCACCTCAATTGAGGCGCAGAGCAGACAAACTAACTAGGCAAATAATTTGCAGGCTGCAAGCTGGTACTTATTGTCAAATATAGGCAATCTGGTCAATAGTATGTGATTGAATACCTCTCAGATCCCATGGCCAACAGACCAGCTTTCTCCTGTTGTCCTATTTCTGCAAAGTTCAATTATTAAGGCATATATCCTAATGTGGTTTATGTGATACCTGAATAATGGTTCTTTTAATTTGGTAGGAAAAATGATACATGTGATGAGAATGGGACAAATAGTGACTTCTTTGATACAGTTTAATTTACCTAACCCTTTAGAAGCAAGAAAACTGATCTGAATTTCATTAGTATCAACCCATAAGGTTAAGAGTTGCATGATCAATGTGCTCAAATGGTATTACCATCCACTTCACGTTGTGTAATCCTCAACTAACCATCCTACCCCTTGGGTATACACACTTTATGTAATAACATACCAACATTCATGACTAAAGATTAGAACTATGCCTTCTTCCAATCAGGGAACTATTGTACAACCTGTGAGAAAGCTTGTGCTATTAGATACACTGTACCGACCTTACTGTATGTCATTACTGTAAGCATACGACCCATTTATCACTCATCATTGGACTGTTAGTGATGCCATCCCATTAGGCCTTTGATGTACTACTGGGGTGTGGAAATGTGACATTTCATTGAAGATGAATGGCATGGGATGTCAGTTTATGCTAAAATGAATATTACTTTTTGCCAATACCAATCAATTTAATATATATTTTAGGCATATCCTTTCCACCAGTGTGAGACTTAAGTACCTGCATATTGCTATGGTGTTTGAGTAGGCCTACTTCTTTGCTGTTACTAGTGAGCTAAATTTTCTAGTGTTTGTTGTGTTTTTGTGTTAAGCTGTGACCTTGTTCTTCTATATACAGCAAAATAGCAGAGCAAAATATTTTTCTTAGCCTCTAATAGGGCTTGTAGTGATGAGAGAAGAAAAAACTGATGGTCAATGCAGATGCTGGTTTGCTTTGATGTGAATGCAAGGACCTCTAGAATTCAGGGCCTCGATATTAGATACGGAAGGAGCTATGAGTAATTTTGAAAGAAAAGGTTTAGGCTAGAATCAAGTTTGATATCTTAGAGGGGTACTGAAATTATGCATTCTGGTGGAATTTTGTATTTGCATATGATGTGTAATTATTGAGATCACAGCAGATGAAGTTGTCACATTGCCTACCCCTAGTGAACCTATGCAAGCACATATGACATTATAACGTCACATTCATCAGCTATCTGTTTTCTTCTTTAAACTTAACAACCAATTGAATCTTCATATGATCTGAGTCAGAATGTGAATGCATGAGAGACATGGGAATTTTACAAATTCAGATAACCCATGGTATGCCCATTTCCCTATTAACTTCAAGGTCAAAATAAGTGATTGAAAAATAAAGAATACAAAGCTTTGCTCACCAATGTGAGAAGGTTATAGAACCTCTGCTTGCTTCAAGCCTATTTGAGGTAAAAAATGTAGTTACTTCATTTGCTGATACCTTGAGAGCTATATGTCAGAACTGAATAGAAATTTCCCAAGGATGCCTCAATTTAGTTTCTCTTTCACATATCAAAAGTAATTTTTACTTAAGCCCTTTATTTGTGAGAAGCACAAATAAAGGGCTTAAGCAAAAATTACTTTTGATATGTGAAAGAGAAGCAGTATTGTCTCAAGGAGACCTCATTCATTAGCTTTTACTGGTTGCCAAACGGCGTACCCTTTCTTCCCTCTTCGATCTTAAATATAATCTAAGGCCCTGGAATTTGAAGGTAAAGTACAGGTACTGCAGTGTTTGCCTCCCACACATGTGTGTACATGATTTTATAAAGAAGCACTAAAGGGCTTTGTTAGTACAATGTATCCTTTTTTTTTATTTTTGCTTCAATTGCAAGTGTTATGAATCAAGTTTGAGCTCAGATCTGACTTCACTTATAGCATAGAGCTGAATCCAGTCATCATCTGTTATCAATGTATCTAAACATGGCACCACAATCACAAAATGAATTATTCAAGTATTGAGTGAAATCTTATGGAGATTGAAATGATGAGTTGATATTACAGCCAGGTAGGTTGGCATTTGTTACAAAAGTTGTCTCTACATGAAATCCATTGCAATGGAAATGTTGGTGTCCAACTATTACATTGTGGCCATTATTAGTCAGATTCCAGCTATTAAAATGCCAAACCTTCCTTTAAATTTTTCTCCAGGGTCAGGAGACAGGTCTGGACATTTACAGCAACCTCACCCTTCTCCAGAGACGGGTATCTCTAGTTCTGGGATGATAGCTGCTATAGCCAGGGATGGGGAAAAGATACCCCACCCTGTGGTGTACTCACAGCTTGATCGCAGTGAACAACAGCTGGTATTACAGAAACTTATACTCCAGGGTGCAGCACATCACAACCAGGGAAGGTTGGAGGATGTTCAGGAAGACCTTCATGGATCACAGGTCATGATGCTTGACATGAATCAAGCAATAGCGGTAAGGACGTTTTTGTAGTTCAAAGAATGGCATTTGTCAGGGAACTGTCTTGATATCGTTTCGGATGGCCACTCCCTACCTGCACCACTAACCTTTATTTTACAAATCAGAAAAACAGCATGTTCAAGGCAATAATCTTTGCTTCAGAGTGGTTGATACATGTATAAAATTAGCAAAATGAGCTTAATTTTGTTCCATTTTATGCCAACAAGTGGTCAAAATTTTTGCCAGGAGAGATGTCATATCCCTTTAGACCTCTTCCCTAGGTGGCAGATTGTGGACTCTAAACCTGGAGGCCCGGCTGAATCCCTGTAAAGTCCTGAAGGAATAGCCATTGTACCTTACTATGGATACTTGTTTCACAACTTTTAGCATGAACTATTGCTTGTTCATCCCTAGGTAGTCAACCTTAGTACTACATTTGAATCCTCAGTTTTTCACTTCGTCTTGGTATCTAAGTCTCAAATCTTATTTATGCTTGTCATCGTACATATAATTACTTGCTTGTAATTTTAAGTTAAATGTGATTTGATTTAGCTAATGAAGGATTGCCTGAAAGAAGCATTTACCATTATTTGCAGAAAAACAAGCATTCACTATTCCTTTTTTTTGCTGTTTGATTCCAACAGAATTTGGTGACTTCAAATTCAGAGAATCTTTTGGCTGGAGGCAATGTCTTTAGTATACCAGAAGTACCTACCGAAGAACCCTACACTGACAGTACACCTTCAGAAAGCTCTTGGCCAGATGGTGAGTGTGCTATGAGTCAGAGATTTCTGCCGACTTTAGTCCTGGAACTTTAGTTTCATTTCATGTTAGAGCCTTGAAATGGTGTGGAATTTTGTAAACATTTAAACAGAAGTCATTTAAAAGGGAAGGAATTTTATAAAGTCACTGTGTTACATTTCACCACTACATGTACAATGCATATTTTCATGCCTTATTTTTATAACCAAGAAAATGCATACAGTATTGAATTTGTCAAAATTTAGTTATAAAAATGTCATTGTAAAGTTACAGAATTTTGTTGTCCTTAAGGTACAGGGGTCTAGGAGTCAGGTCATGATGCATAGGAAATTTTGCAGGCAAACAAGTGTCATGAGCCCAAAACTAATGTTATTGTCATAAAATTTGGAATTAACACAGAGAATACTAGCAAAATCTGAATAATTTCACACTGGCATGAACATAAGAAAGTAATCTAATGGAAGGTTTATTTTTCTTTGACATTTTTTGTTTGCAGCTTTGAAAACCTTGAGGGAGTTTGACTTTGAATGGGTTATTTTCAAGACCTGAAGTGTTTGATGTTTGCTTGTTTGTTCCAGGGCAGGAATTAAGTGAGGCCGGCTAAGGGCGATTAGCCCCCGTAACTTGCAAAATAACCCCCAAAACAGGGATTACGAGGGCAAATTTGGCCATATAGTTTGTATAGGGAAGACAGTTTTAACTGCACATTTCAGTCAACTAGCCCCAAAAGAGCCCTTGTATGACAAATGTTAATTCCTGCCCTGGTTTATTCATATGTCACAAAATAAGCATGGTTAAATCCTTATATTTCATTTCTAGAGAACATATCAAGACATCTGGAAGCATGAGTTGCACTATGAACAATTTTCTTTGCATCCTTTGATGATGGCTTTTAGACTGACTGACTGACTGAAAAGAATGTAATAGGATTTTTCTCCTTTTTATGTGACCTGCATTTTGTTTTACAGTGGTTGAAAAGGTGGTTTACGAAGAAGTTGCCCCACAAATTCTGAAGTCTGCCAGCTTTTCAGCAGTTCAACCATTGCCTCCAATAGCCACTCCAAAACAACAAACTCTGGACCTTAAAGGATCTGCCCAATCCACAGTCCTGTCACATGGACAGGTAGACTTCAAACTTCCTGAGATAGGGAAAGGAGTCCCCTTGCCTGGCATAAGTGCTCAGGTTTCTAATGAAAGCATTCAGGACTTGAAAAGAGGTAACTGATTGACATAAAAATTGTAGTTGCCTTTTTTCTCTTTAATAATGTAATTTCATGATCACAGGTAAGATTTGAAAAAAAGGGATGCAGCCATCTTGAAATCAATGAAGTAAACTTTTCATCATGTTGTGTTTAAGATGTGGGAGGGATAAAATCATCAGTTTCACATTTATTGATAAAAATGGTCATTTACATAACAAAGACCAATTTTTTCAACACAAAGTTGGGATGTCATATTAACTAAAGCAAATGTACATTTACTTGATAATAATAGAAGCTGTAAAAAATGAGGATGCACCTTTTCACAGAGGCAGTACTTGGCAGTGATTTGTTGTAAACTAGATAGGGTGGAATCAGATGTCCGTCCATATTTATTCTTGATCTGTTCACTAATGAATGCTGAACTGCTTTGCAGTTCTCTTATTAAATGACATCAAACTGCCATCAAATTGATGATGATAGAACTTGAGCATTAAGAACTCCCATAAGTAAAGGTAATGATCCCTGCTGGGCACTCAGGTTTTGATATTATAAAGTATTGTAAATTCTTTTGTTGGTGTTTGTTTACTACTGTAAACAACTATTGAAGATGATACCCAGCATTATGTTAGGTGAATCTTCCAAGGAACTTACTGTGAAGCCTGAGCTAGTCTTTCTAAAGAAACCAAATTTGATCCAAATTGTTTAGTTGGTCAATCATTTAAAAGTGAAGTTGTAATGTGTAAGCCTTAGGCCTCCACCACATTGGGGTGCTAAGCATCATGAAACCAGCTGCTCCCTGATGCTTGAATTGATACAGCATGCTAACAACACATCATGGTTTGTAACTTGAGAGTAGCACGTATGATACATGTAAAAGTAACACTGGTATCCTCCTGTGCTTGTGTGTTATCTGGTTTGATTCAGTGACACATCTAGTATTTGGCTGGCTGTCATGGTTATCAAATTTGTAGCCTGCTGCAAGACCTTACTTTACAGTGTCTACCTACCAGAGCTAAAACTTTTGTAGAAAGCTGTACTTGGTGATATTACTGCACCTCATCACACACCTATCAGTGTAACTTATTAGTTTATGCCCTTGATAATTGAGGAAGGAAACTGGGAGGAATATAATGTGAAATTGAGCCTTTAAAAAAAGTCATGTTAGAAATGATTCTTTGACATTTGTTTCCTTCGTACAGGGAAGGATGGAGATGTGGTCAGTAATGTATACTACAGTGAAGTCAATCTATCAGAATCAGAGGAAGACAAAGGTCATGATGATTTTGTTGATAACAAAACAGTGACCCAATCACCTCAGCAAACAGGTTCAAGACACACTGGGATGAGTAATGAGATAAAAGGTGAGATTATGGCAACAAGCCAATACTAAAATAGCCCCACAAATCTTGTTATAGGCATATTTACATAGTTGAGGGAACTGGAAGTATTGTGTCATGTGTTTGTGATTGCATGTCCAATTCCTGACAAGTAAGTCATGTAAATCACAATAGGACAGATCCAATGGTTCTTGTACAACTCCCTGCCTGACTCCCCCAACATTTCCTACCTGGACGATTTCCCTGTGGTCAACTATTCCCAGAATGACTTCCCTTGGTCAGTGTCCCCAGAACAATTCCCCCCACCCAGACAGTTCCCAACTATGACAACTACCCCTCAGAAAATTCATCCTTCCAGAGAGTTTGGAATATACCTGGGTGGGAATTGCAGAGGGAAAATTGTCTCTGTTGGAATTGACCAAGGTTGGAATTTTCCACATGGTTATTATCCTGGGGAGTATGTGGGGAGAATTATCTGGGTGAAATTGTGGGAAAGGGGTTGTCTGGTCATGTAATGAATCTGATGGGACTTAAAACTGGTAAAAATGTGACAATTATTTCTGACAAATTTATCAAAATGAAAGGAATGTGAGAGAATAATGAGAGAAAGGGTGAGACTAGGACAGTTTTACTACTGATAGCTCAGTGGTAGAGCATTCTGCATGTCAAACAGTATTTCACTGGTTCGAGTCTCACTAGGGGATAAGTTTTCCATTCATCTAATATCCTCTTTCATGATAATGCCAATGTCAATGCTGAAAGTACAAGACATAAGGTCTGTGTATGCAACTATAATTTACACAATTCATTCACACATTGTAACAGTCACATTTTATGTACACTGCAGTATAATTATGCAGTGCTTTTACTCACAACATTATATCATGATACATTTAAAGTCTGACTGTTTAGATACTTGTGGTGATCTTTTCCCAAATAAGCATCTACCAAGGGACCTTTTGAGACAAGTGAATGCTTTAGGAAAGAGTTAATTTCTACCAAGTTTTGATCCCCTAAATATTCCTTTTCCAATAGAAAGTGGTTCCCGTCTCTCCAGTGGTAACCAGTTGAGCCAGAGCTTTGAGGACCTAAGCCTAGCAGATGAACAACTCACGTCAATGAAAGGAGGAGTGGTTCCCAAGAATCGCACAGAAAGTATGAGATCATACAAGAAAAGCAGAGGCAAGGGCAGTGCTGGAAGTAGTAGGAGTGACATTTTGCAAGGGGACGAGGATGCAATTTCTGTTATTGGAAGTGTCATTTCGGCACCAAGTGAAAGAGCAGCTTCTGGTGAAGCAGGGCTGGCAAAAGAAGGTATTTTCAATCTGTTGTTAATGTCTTCAGCTAGGATTACAGACATTGGAGTCCACATTCATTGGCCTTGGAAGTGGTTTTTGCCAAAATCATTTTCAATTTTGACCTTTCTCAGAGGTTGCATTCCAGTTGACAGCTTTAAGGTTCTCTAGCTGTAGCCTCATGTAATATGCTGCTGAAGGAACAAATCACGTAATCAAAGATACAACAGTGATGGCAAACCTGAGAATGTGTTTAAATTTAAAAATGATCTGGCCATCTTGGAAAAGTGAAAATTAAAGAAAATTTAAGTTACGTGTTCAGGGAGAAAGTCATGGAATATAACTGACAAATGTAATTTTTAGTCCTGGGTGAGAATAAGAAGTCTTAATACTTTTTCAAATTGTTCAAATGAAAATTTGAACTCGTTTGTGTCTTCCATGAGTAAAATGGAGTACATTTTACCCCACATTATTCAATATTGAAGTGCTCTCAATAGTTATGCAGAAGGTGTGCATAACTTTTAAATGTAGGGATGACAATGCATACCTAACAGCTTAGAGCTAAGTACACTTTATAGGAACCTTGCTTATGTGACACCTTTGATTCATATTTTTGTTACTGTTGTTAATGTTACAGCTTTGAGTGAGAGTAAAGAGAAAGCAGTGGAGGAAACTCAAGAACATGAAGAGAATGCCTATGAGAAGGAGAAGGAAGATGAGAAGGCTAGCATATCTCGAGGACCTGTTGAAATCCCTACAGGAAGTGACTTGAATGAAGAAGAGAATGAACATTCTGATTCACAGGCATTGGTCACAGACTCAGAGAAGATTGGGGATAGTAAAGAAGCTATGAGTAAAGAAGGAATGTATGGTATGATATCTTTTCCTTTTGTGCCCAATTTTTAGACCTTGGGTTGGGTAGTATTGCTTGTTTACTTGAGGGTTTTGTGAAGTTACCATCATTCCAGTCCCCACAATGAATTTATAGTATGGTTACAGAGCTCTGCTGAATACTATAAAAGTTGTTTTCTTATGCTTTATGCATTTTCTAATGTCTATTAATGTATCAATAATGTTCTTCTTTTGTCTTTTAACTTGATGCACAGATTCACAGATGGCAATCAGTGAGAATGAGGGCAGTTTTTCCAAAGATGAAGATGCTCGTTCTCTAAAAGACAGAGAGGTCTCCTCTAGGAATGATGTAGCTCCATCTGGAGATGATCAAGTGGGAGGGACAGCTGAAGTACGGGAGAGACCAGCATCCCTTGCCTCAGGGAAGAGCAAGAATCCCAGTGCCATTTCCCAAGAGTTAGATGGTGCATCTGTGTTAGATGGTGCATCAGGGTTAGAAGTTACATCCGAGCTGGGTGGTGAGTCTGACCTGGATGGTGCATCGAGGGTAGACGGTAAATCTGGGTTGATTGGTACATCTGGGCTGGATGATGCATCTGGGCTGGAGGATGCACCTGGACAGGATGGTATACTCCAGGTAGCTTCAACATCTGAGCTGGATAATGCATCAGGGCTGGATGGTGCATTTGGACTGGAGGGTGCATCTGGATTAGATGGTACATCTGGATTAAATGGTACATCTGGGTTGGATGGTGCAGCTGGTCAGGATGGTGCATCAGGGGTAGATGGTACACCTGTGTTATCATCTGGTGATGCTGATGGAGAACCATCATCTGATTCACCTCATCAAGAAGTCCAAAGCAGTCAGAAATTGCCAACTGCATCAATTGGGTCTGACCTGACTGAAGATGCTCCTGTTTCAGAGAATTCCTTCCCAAAGTCTAAAAGACGTACCTCCATCCCATCAGAAGCTGGATCTGTTCGTTCATTGCAAGGTAATGGCTCTTTGTATGAACACTGTTTATACTTGTTCAATTGTGTGAGAAGTGACATTTGAAAACAAAAATGATTATGAATCACAGACACTCCAATAGTTTGGACCAAGTGAAAAGTGAAAAATGCTAAAATGTTACCTGCATAGTGTCGCCACCATCTGTCATCTTGGTAAGTCTAAAGACGTGTGTAGTTACAATTATTATAGTAGATCCTTAGTATACCTTACAAGTACTGTAGTCATTTAAAGTGGCTAGGGCTTATAGCCTCAGCCTTGCCTAACAGGAAGTACAGTACATGATGAACATACAATGCATTTAGAACGCATGCTCCACAGGCGAGATTGGGAGGGGGGGGGGGGCATTTTTGTCTCTGATCCTTGGTCTTAACATAGGATGTCTGTGATATGAAGCAAATGCTGTAAAACTTGACAGGCACAGCAAGTTAAGTAAACTGTTATGCCATACTAGTGTTACCTCTGTGTACCATAACACACATGCTATGAAAATGCCCATAGTCCCGCACAGCTTGGGAAAGTTGTATTAGTGATGGTCAGTAACCTTCACATTCTGCGGTTTTAGTCCAGCGGGTTGTAGCGTCACAGCCATGCTCAGTCTGGACTTATGATCCGGCCAAGCAGTAGTGTAGCCACTGGAACTACTTAAACACCACAAGTCATTATTCGCTTGAGTGCACATTGTGCTGATAGAGCCGGAGATTTATTACCTTGTGTTTTGATTAAAGTGATAAACTGTGGTCAGCTTCTACAAGACTTTGGGCTAAAAGAACTTTCATGTCATGCAGTAGTTACCTTCATGTTAAAGGTCAAAATTTTATTGTAGTATTAATTAAAAGGCTGACATGATATTTTTGAAGTTTAAAAGTTTGAAGATTGTACAACAAGTTGCTGTTACATAATATTGTATGAAATATAGGGATGCTTTTAGGAACAATTTATGCATACCATTTGAAGATACTCTGCAGGAAATGTTATGCAAATTTTTTCAATACAACCCAGCTATGTACCACAATACTAGGCTTGAAGATAGGACTCCTGTTTGTATGTGTAGCAAGTTGCAATTTATCAGACAGTTCTAGAATTTACTGATCCATTTTCGGAATAGTTTGATTTTTTGACGTCCTATATTTCCTTTACATATCTATGGCTGATGTTGTATACTTGTGTGGTTTATTTTTGGGGATTTGTGTGAAAAGTTTAAATGTTAATAATTTTTCCTTCTGGTGATTATTAAATGATGGAGTTAGCTAAAAGTTTGTTTAGAGGAAATGGGAAAAGAACAATACTAGGCCTTACTAGGATTCAACAAAATATTCCTGTGCCCCAGAAAGTTATTAATTGTACAGTACTTGTCACTGGCAGTCAGCATTTGCAACTTATTTTATCTGGCAATACAGATAAGAAAGGTACTTTCATTGTTATATTGTCCTGTGGCAAAAGTATATGGAATATTATAAAATCAAATGTAGGTTTGGCCAAATAGTCATAAGCTGAGTAGCCATTTAAAAGGGCAGGAGTGAACAATTTTAGCTCTGCAGTCCTTTGAAAATTCTGTATGGAGACTTACAGGTATGATCAAAAAATCCTTCGGAGCTGCAAAACACAAAAAGGAAATTTTGGGTAATACATTTCTTTTTTGTTTGTAAAGTCTCAAAACTTTATGTTACTAAATACTCACAAGTTAAGAATGAGGGTTGCCCCGGTAAATACCCATTAAAGAAGCCTTGTGTTTGCATTAGGTTTCATGAATATTTTTGATAACGTGTTCATGGATCATTTCAGTGAAATATTTTTACTTTTCACCTTCTTTCGATTCTGGACCAGATGGTATCTTCAGTCTCTCTGAGTTTTTCACAAATTTTAGCTATGCGAGTCGACAGGACTCTGATCGCAGTTCTTGGTGGAGTGGGCGAGGCAGTATGCCATCTAGTCTGGCCTCCGATGCAGGTACTATGTCTGTACATGCATGAATGGAAGCTGTAGCAACCCATGTCTTAGTGTATCCCATAATTGCTTGTCTGTACTCCTTTTCCAGTATATATGTGATTTCTCTAAGCGCTTGCTTGTAACAGTAAATACTCAACATATGCTTCAGCATTTCTGAGATGGTCTTATCCATGCAATAATTTAGTTTGTACCTGTACCATCTTATAGTGAACAGTATCACTGAGTAGAGTTAACACGGAAAACCTAACAGCTTAGTAGATAGGGTCTTTAAGGAACTCACCTAGCTTTTGTACTCTGCCTTAGACTAAACTAAACTATAAAGCAGTGTAGTTGTTTGTTTAATGTTAGTAATTTTACCTTTGGGTCAAGTGGTATCCATTGAAGGAAATATGTACTTGAAAAGATGTATTTTCCCCATAACCTAAATATGCTTTGCTTTGCAAACAGTGTTGTTCTTTGTTTTCAACAGACCCTTCTTAAATTACTTTTTGGTATGAATTATCAGATTTTATTTAAGAAACTTTTGAAAATTTAAGAAAATTTTGAATTACTGTACAGATTTTGAAACATTTTTTGTATCATGTATGGAGATATTTTCATAAGCGTCCAGGTATCATGAATGATTTTTCAAGGAGGAGATTGTTTGATAACCCATGATTTAGGTATTGTGTAGGTATTTATTTGCGAAATAGAACCTTAAAAGTTGAGACCCTTAAAACATTCTACAGAACAGAACCTTAAAAGATGCTAAATCCATATTTTCTTTCAAGACTAAATTTAAATCCCATTTGTTTAGGGATTATTCTTCCTAGGTGGTTTTGACTTTTCTTTGTTTCTTTTGTTGTTTTTGTTTTGTCATGATTTGCTTTTGTTAAGGGGGACTGCACGCACAAGCTTTGCTTCCTCAGTCCTCCACCACCTTGTGTAAATGTTGTATATGTTGTATACTTAACTGTGGAAATAAACTCAAACCATCTCAACTCAAATAAAGCAGAAACCATCCTAAAGGTGATGTTTTGGACTTAGAAAATGCAGACTTGTATTGTGTACATTCTTCATACTTGACATACCAAACTCTCTTCATTATACTAACAGATTTTGAGCATAAAACTTTGCTGCTGGTGCAACATTTTGCATTTGTACTCACGAAAAAACATGCCCTCATACTCGCAATTAGAGGCAATACACTTGAACCGGTACTTAGTGACATAAAAAACTACTACTCTCTTGAAGGAATGATTTGGCACCATAGTCTGTAATAACTAGCTCCAATATTTCATGAGTGCATGTTTAATATCCCTCACAACCAACTTCACTCCAAGGCACAGAGACCTTTGCAGCACTTGGTGTGTGTGTGTGCATATGTGTGTCTGTGTGTGCATATGCCTCCGTGTAATTATGGTTGCTCAGTGTACATCATGTATAATTTTCATCAGTTTTGGAAAAAAGTGTTAAAGTGAAAGTTGATATGTTTTAACAATTATATGGAAAGCTGTTGATCAAATTACATATGAGTAACTCAGTATGATCATATAAGCTGAATGCATGCAGCATTGTTATATATGCTTGTTAGATGTCTTGGTCCTGTTGATTGCTTTATTGTGAGGATAGGTTACAGACTTAAGTTACTGAATTTAGCAGCAGTGTTCACAATTGAATTGCATGGTGTACCTTACCATCTGCATTGTGAATGGATAGGTTTGACAATGCTTTTGTATCTGCATGACTAATACATCTGTCTGTGCTGTCTTATATTTGTTTGTAAAGGATAGAATGCTTTCCCATTATCTATACTCTTGCAACACTTTATCTCTCTGTTTCTATTATTTATAAATATTTGTGTCCTATCTGAAGTCTCCAGAGGTGTTTTATCAAAATGATAGCATTTTTTCCATTTATGTACAGTACATATGCTAAGATAACAACAAAGTGATAAACTGGCATGGGTTTGTCATAAATGTTCCTTGTTTACTTGCCCCGTACTGTTGGGTGGGGGATTTGTCGAAGCCTGATTGGAACATGCAAAATGTAAGACTAAGTGTATGATCACATTCCTGTAATTATTTTGCCACTTCTAACCTTAAATGCTTTGTACCTAGTTCAGTGACTTGTGTGTGCATATGTGTGTGCATGTGCATGTATGTGTGTGCCATATCAAGTTTACATTAACTTGTATCAATTTTACACTTTTAGATGATACAGAGATTGCAAGCTTAGAAGAAGATAATTCAGAAACAGGAGATGACTGGCCACAGGTAGATGAGATGAATGATCAGGTCTTGGGTGGCCCTTCTACTGCTCAATCATCCTCTGGAGCAGAGAAAAATTTCAAACATGATGAGATTGACAGTCAAGCCCTCCCTACTGATGATTCTGTCTTGATACAGAATGGCTTGCCAAGTGCTGATGGCCATTCAGGTCTAGAAAGTGACACTGACCTCATGGAAGAAGCTGGCAGTAATGTTGCATCAAGAAAATCAGGTAGGAGGATTTTAGCAGATAAAACAATTATTTGCCAGAATCTGGGTAAACTGGAACAACTCATGAGCAGGTTGAAGCTCAATACTAATACTTTTGTGACCTTTCTGTTTACTAGCATCAAATAAGTACCAAGTACTCTCTCCTCTTAGAACATCAGAATGGTTTGCTTATTTTCCTGTTTCAACAATAGGACTAAGTCATATAACCAACATCTTGTGCAGTTAAGTGTATGAAATCACAGATATGAAGATGTGTTTTGGATGCTAGCAGCAGTAGTCTTAAATTTCCAACATCAGCCTTTTAGGAAATTCTGTGAAGATTTTTTGGTTTTTGATATAGAATGTTAATTTACAAGTTTTCAAACACTTAAATTTGTAAATTTGTACTGAATTTTAGATGGGATTGCAAGGAGCAGACAGAGTTCATCTCGCGCTTCATCCTTGATGGATCAATTGGAGGAAGAGGCAGCAGCCATCGCTGAGGCAGTGCTCCAGAGACCTAAATCAGGACGAGATCTAGCAGAGGATGCTCAGGTAATTTCAGTGAATTACTTTCAAAGTTAGTTGTCATTTACTATAAGTTACTGTGTTCTCACTAAGATGCATTTGTGTCTCTGAATGCTTAGAAATCAACTTGGGATGCCTCTGTGCTGAATCAGGGAGAGCTAAGTATACCTGTAAAAATTTTTCAGGAGATACGGTAGAGGTATGATTTTTACCCATTTCTGTAGTTGAATCCTAACGACAATTTGGATGCGTCAGTATTTCTTAAAATTTTTTAGACTGAAAGGTAAGAGGCTGAGGTGAAGCATTATACCTCTCAAGTCCTAGGCTGCCCAAATTTTCTTGGAGTTAGGGCTCAAGATCTCAGAATCATCATATCGTGTTTGTATTTGGTGGAGTTTAAATAATAGTGTCCAATAAATTTGTTTTGAAAGTTGTTTTCTTTTGCAATAAAAGTTGGAAATAGAAAAGTATGTTTAGCCCTACTAGCCATAGTTCTGTCACAACTTTGAGCATACTTTTGGAGCACAATGTCTGTTGATAATATAACTAACAGCAAAATGAATTTCAGCAATACTGTTTTTCACGACTTTTGCAGCTTGCTGCAGCATTGTGGAGAGAACGACTTGGTCAACTTTTTCAGGTAGCTAGACCACCCCCAGATGACACTCAGTCAATGATAGAGAGACGAAGGAAAAATTCTTTTGATGGTTCATCTGTCGCTTCACTTGATGTTGGACATTGGGATGGGTCTGACCTTAGGACTGGGAGGAAACATAGATCAAGAAGAGATCGAAGGGTTTCCTCAGCGCAAGCAACTGTGGACCTGATAGATGACTCACCTGGTGAGTAATTCTACTCTTGATAACGTTTAAAACAAGGGCTTGAAATAAGTTTGGTTGTGGACCAGTTATTGGACCAGTGGTTTGCCACATGGCAGTCTGGGTTATGGGGTCGGTCGGTGACATGTCACTTCCGCATGACAACAGTGTGTTAGAGTGAAAACAATTTATTGCACGTAAAGTGTTCCCATATGGTCATGCTGTAGTCAGTTGTTGTTTTCACTCCAAAGTAGCTAGGGTAACGGAGAAAGACCCGGATGACTGACCGACCCCATAGCTACAATTATATTTGAGATAGGCAGATTTTATGTAGAGTTGGTAAACCTGCAGGTTGGAGTGGAGGTCAGAGGGGAGGGACAAGGGATCAATAGTGCTTGAATGCTAAATGGTGAAATCTTTGGCAACTGTGTGTTATGTTTCCCTTGGCCTTATTGATAAATTAAGGTATGCAGTGGTGGCAACTCTAACCAGAGTGGTGGTTGTACAGATTCTCCAGTGCTGGTTGGTCAGTTGTTTATATACCTTTTATAGGGTGGTTAGTAAGCCAGAGTGCTGGCTAGAGGGGTCTACCACCAATAGGGGTAGCTATATTCCCCACTGAAATCTCATGAGGTAACTGACAAAACAGTTTATCAGGGTCCTGCACTTATGGAAAAACTTCAAAGGTCATAAAAGTCATAATTTGCTATCAATAAATCAGAAACAAAGCAAGTAGTCTTAGAAATGTCTCCTCCTTGTAAGTGATATCAAAATAAATTTATTAGAATATACTACATACAGGCAATTATTTAGGAGCTTCAATTATCAAGTAAGGATAATAAAAGTTTGTGTCAGTAATATTTACACAATTAGTCATACATATATCCACAGCTTATCTTCATTCACATATATAGCAGTAGAATCACAAACATCATATCATATCCTTCCCCATTCTCATTTATCATCAACTCTCCCTACCATAGACCCTTTCCCAAATAGCAATTGCAATGGCTTGTGGGATAAGTTCTGGTACGCGATGTTTTTGTCAATGGCATTTTGCTGTGGCAAAAAATGATGCACACCAAAAATCTATCCCACAATCCTTTGTAATTCCTATTTGGAAAAGAGTCTATTATTTGATTTCTCCAACCATCTTCATTCAGCAGGTCATCTAAGAGCAGCCTCTTTAGCAGACTCTGAAGTAAAAGTTGTCATAACACTCTCAGAGGACGATGCAGATGATGAGAGTGATGGTCTTGCTTCGAGGGCATTCTCTGTGAGGGATGAAATAAGTAGAGCAAGTAGCAGGGTCGAAGCAAAACCAAAGAGTGCCCTATCCATTAGACTAGGTAGTTCAAAAAGTGGTAGACAATCCAGTCAAAGTATACTCCCAGAGTCAAGTGAAAATATTGAAATAGCCCCCTCTCCCAGTTTTCAAGGACCCCCTCCTATTTCCCAAAGTCCCACTCCATCCGGAAGATCTGCTAGATCGGCCCATAGTAGGTTATCTCAAACTGAAAGGAGAAGTCCATCTGTCCTTCAAAAATCAGATGATGTTGGGGAGAGGTCTGCATCAAGAATATCTTCTCATAGTAGATCAAAATCAGCTACAAGTATCCCTGATAGAGTTCCTTCTGAGAAAGAAAATTTGACAGCCAAGCCTGACAGTGTGGAGCAATCTGAAACATTAGAAGATGTGGTAGTGGAGGTGATCTCCCAAGATCCTCCTAAAACCACTTTGTCAGAGGGTAGTGTGCAGGAGTTACTAATGAAAGGGGAAAGCACCACTTCTGTTGATGAAATTTCTAAAGAAACTGCCATTTCTACAAAGAGTGAGTGGTTGTGATGTGTGGTTTGGGGTCATCCTAAATATCTTCCGTGTGACTCAGTCTTTTTCTGAGGTGTCTTAATCTGCCCGCAAAAATGTCATCAACACTAAAGAAAATTTGTTCATCTTTCAACTTAATTCCTCCTCACAGATGGTTAACTAACTTACCACAACTAATCACTACCACTTCCTTAATCACTTTCATAACTTTCTCCAAGTTTTGTTGTGCCATGGTATTTCATTTCAATTTTTACATCTTCAGTGTTCCTGAGTATTTTTTCTGTTTGTTCTTTTACATGCTGTGGTATGTTACTCTGTTTAACCAGATGTTGGCCACCAACAAATCAGAGTCTTTCTGTAGTGAATTTAACTTTTTCTATTACAGATTGCATGAATATGACATCACATGTCTTGCTTTGTCCAATACCATATGAAAGGATATGCTTGGTACTACTTTTGTCTTCAGCTTTTTATTTGCTGTCATTGCAAACTATACCCCCAGTGGCTTCAAGGAATATTCCAGTAACAAAATATGAAAGTTTTATAAAAGGAGGGAAATAATTCTCTTTATTGGTACAAGCCACATCTGAACTAAGAGCATGTTGCATTTGGAATTTTTAAACAAATATTCGTTTCACAGCAGTGCAATGCATGTTGGGAAATCTTATGTACTACAGGCAGATTAATTGAACGGAGCCTTTGTATTTGTTTGTAACGTTGACAGATGTAAAACAAAATTTTGTAGACGCTTCGGGAAGTTAAAAATCCTTTAATTTTTGTAAACTATCTGACATGTATTGAATATCAGGTAGGTCAACTTATAATTATCACGCTGTGATTATTATACTAATTTGTGTAGTAAAATATTTTATCTGCACTCTACAAAACTGAAGGAAAGGCCATTTTGAAAAGATAAGTTTTGAAAGTTTGCAGGCTTTCACTCCTTATAAGTTGCAGCTAATATGGACTTGCATTGTAACATTTGTAATTCTTTCCCAAAATACAGCAAATGAAGTTCCCCCAAGTGCCCCTCAGCAAAAAGTTTCAGGTGGGGACTCTTTGCAGTTGGATGTTACCAACTTTGGAGTAGGAGACAGAGCAGATGTCTCAACCAAGTCATCCCAAAGGAGAGGTGAGTATTAAAATGCACTAAAAGGCTTAGGGGATGGGGGGGGGTTGATTTTAAGAGACAGACTTGTTGTAATGATTGGTGCTTTAAAAAAGAGGCAATCTTGCTAAAATGGTGATAAATTCTTGTAGAAGCTGACCACAGTTAATCATGCTTGCATCAAAACAAGGTAACAAAACTCCAGCTCTATCAGCACAATGTGCACTCAAGCAAATAATGACTTGTGGTGCTTAGTAAGTAGTTTCAGTGGCTACTAGGGCTTGGCCGGATCATATGTCCAGATTGAGCATGGTTGTGAAGATACAACTCGCTGGACTAAAACCACAGAATGTGAAAGTTACTGACCATCACTAATAAGACTTTCCCGGGCTGTGCGGGACTATTCGGGATTGTAGGCTTATGGGCATTTTCATGGCCTGAGTGTTGCAAAACAGTCCTGATTGGAGTTATTTGGATACAAAAATTTTGCATCTGAAAGGGGACTGGTTGTCATTTGGCAGACAACACTTGCAGTGATTATGATTCAAGTTATCTCATCCTTTATTGAAATTTGGATGGGGTGCAGCATGTCAGAATATCTTTCAGACAGTAGGATCTCAACTTGCACATTTAACTTTTAATGAGATTCTTGTACAAGCCTTTTGAATTTTTGGTTCACCTTCCACAAAAAATGTGAGGACCAATCACCTTAAATATATTGACCAAGAATGCAGAAAGGGAATGGTTGAGCTCATGTGGAAGTGAAAGTACCATGACAAGCTTTACAGATTACCGCAACTGTAATAAGAAAACTTGTGCTGTTTGGGTAGAAAATATAGGTCTGCCAATGTCTAGAAGTTAAATGCTGGAAAACTGGGAAATCAAGCAATAAGTTTTGTTCATTACTTGTAGTGTATGGCACACAGTGTTTCCACATTATTGTTACTGTAAATATTCTTAGTGCTGTACATATTTTATGAGGTTGTACTTGAGTGATACAGGTATAGTTATCTGATTACACTTTTGTAACACAAACTGCTTTTCTTGTGGAAGCAGTCAATATATGTATAGGTAAAATGCACCTAGCTAGTACAGGTATCTATTCGCATGGGTACTGAACTGCAGAGTATGTGGAAAAATACTTGTAATTGCTGAGTCAACTTTGTAGGGGTTGCATGTGTATAATCCAAAGACAGGAGCATATTACTTTGTAAATCATGAAAGGGTTTGTTTTGTAATGCATTTTCTAAATTTGCATAGATTTCTGTTTTGTAAAGTTGATTTCCATTTCATAAAGTTAGAATTCAGTACTGTAATTAACAGCAACATGTGTTGCTAGTTATTATAATCTGCAGTGAAACTTGATGATTGCATTGAGTCTTTACATTTTGATGGGTTTATAGAGTTTTGGATCACAATTGTGTTGACTTAAATGAGATGCTATTTATTTGAAAATGGTGAGAAATTACTGAATTTACTATACATTTGAATTATTTCAATATTTGTCATGTTAGTTTTTTCTTTCCCTTCACACTTTTTGGCATTTCCATGTTGTACTCTGATTTCTATGAATTTCTTCTGTTTTCCACAAAATGGCAAACTCCTGTGTTAAGTATAATCCTGCACGGCAGGCTTTTGAGCATTGTCCTTTCCTGTAAATTTCTCATATATTATTTTCAGATTCTGAGAGTAAGGAGGATGAGGAACTGAAGAAGATCGTGGAAGATACAGGACTCCTCTCAAGAGCATCAGAGGCAGCCTCTTCCAAGAAATCAAAGGGTAGTAAGAGCTCAAAAAGCCAGAAATCAGACAAAAGTAGCACAAAATCTGGTAAAAGTCAAAAGTCTGGGAAGGATGACAAGAATATGGAGAAAACCAAAGAGTTTGTTGTCAGTAAGTATGAAAAGAGGCTGCATTGTGAGGCAGTGGTATTTAAGAACTTGAAAGTGACATTTAGTTAACTGTAAATTAATTTACTTATTAAAACTTTATAAAAAAGTTCTTTAAAGATTTTCTTCAAGCAGCAAGAAGTAAGGAATTGCAGCTGCATGCAGGCTGCCTTGTAAAGTTGAATGGAAAATTTGTAATGCTTTTTCTACATTTCAGTATAATGTGCCATTATAATCTCTTGTGAACAGTGAAGACTTGAAAGTATGATATCAGGGTTTCCCCTGAGTTTTAGAGAGTGTGAGGTGGTATGAGTCCATGAGGGTAGTATGATGCCCCTTTTGGCACCATAAGTGAGAGAGAACTATCAATACTTCTATAGCTAGTACAGTACAGGTGGTAGCTATAACAAATTTCTGTGAGGTGGTGGCCAAAAGGTGTGAGGTGGCCGCCTCACAAAAAGAATACCAGGGGAAACCCTGTGATATTAAGGTAGCTTCTTCAAAGGTTAGGAATATATTTTTGCAGCATCATTTTGTATCACCTCTTAAGTTAAATAATTACTGATACTAGGCAAACCACTGTTTAAGCATGACTAGTTAAGGTCACATCTTCACTGTTACATTATCCTGCTCAGTACAAGGATTAATAATGAAATATACTCGACTGATTCTTGCAGTTTTGTTTTGGTGTGCTATTTTGCTTTTAACCTATAGGAAGGGGCATAGGCATAGGGGGTATTTTGTTTCATAGAGACTAAGCTGTTTTTCCCCAGAAAAATGTGTTGCCCCAGAATGTTTTAAAAATCAGTGCATCCCCAATGCAATGCCTTTCAGCCCCCTGACTTTTGTGCCCACGGATAGGACAGTTCAAGCATCAAATCAGCATCCCAGCAGTTGTGGTGCACAGTGTAAAACAAAACGTCATGCAAACATATATATTCAGATGTGTTTGACATTAATGTAGCTAGTCAGTTTTGCCCTGCTCATTTTGAATTCTATCTTCTGCCTTACTTTCAGGTATGCCTCATGATGATAAACAAGACTACCTAGCATACAAACCAGCAGCCCCTGAACCAGAGGAAAAGATACCACAAGAAACTGGTAAGCACATCTTGATTTGAGGTTGTAACTGCTTTGGAAATCAGAAGCCTCAAGCAGGGCTGTGTGTGTATGGGAGGGGAGGGTGGGAAGGGAGGGGGAATGAGGGATGCTCACACCTGGTGTTCAGCAAAATGCCTTTGAACCAATGTGGGTTCCAGAAATAATAACCATGGTAATAATTGCTGGAAGAGCTCCCACAGTCCAAATTATTTGGTATATTAAGGGTTCAAGTAAAGCAGTATATTAATTACATACCATAGTTTGCAAAGGAGGAAGTCTCACCCTTATAATGTTACAAAGGCAGTGATAGTGTGATGTAAAAGGGTGGGGGTGGGGTTGAGTGGGGATGGACTCACCAAAAGGATGTTTGCTCAAACATATAACATCCTTTTGGGTACTTACCAGTAAAATTCTGTTGACATTTGTAACTTATTAAACAGTATGAGAAATAACCAATTAGAAAGATAAAAGCTTTATTAGTGTATAAATATGGGATCTTAGTATATACCTCATGCATATGATGTCACAGAGGAGAAAGTGCTCCCTCGTTTGGAGGAAAATGGAGGAAAGTGTATATCATTTCAAGTTACACCAGTAAATGCAGACAGCTGATTTGTCAACCAGTGGTATACGTGCCCAAGTCAACTACATGTGCAGCGAAATCCACGCCTTTCGTGCATGTCTGCTTCATCGTTTTCCTCCAAAATGACATCACTGTGATGTCAATGCAAAAGGTCTATATCCCCATCCCTGACCAATTGCTACAAGTTGCTGTTACTGAGACATGCATACTTTTATTGAGCATAATGAACTAACAATGAAGTTCTTAAAAACTTATTTGTAACCAGATTTGTCTCACAACTTGTGATAAAATTTAAGTCATGTTTTTAAAGGGCAACACATCTCCCCCTGAACAGTGAAAATCCTCCCAGATAAGTTTACTTCTAGCCCCCTCCAATTTCTAAGGTAGCACACCCCCAGTAAATCCTCCATTGACTTACACACTAATTTGAAAAAGAAAAGTGGCCTCTAAAAGCTTGTAGAAATTTTCGCCAGGTACAAGCTGCCCCTCACAAAAAAGCTGACAAGTTGGCCATTCATGGTAATTTCAATTTACCATACCATGACTGTGAAGACTTTTTGCTAGGGGAGCTCAAAGCTTCCATACCTGTATCCTGAGCCTTTTTTACTTAGGTAAAGTCTAATTACCACTGCCAGCTTCTAAGCCCATAATTTCCCCCAAATTGCTTCAATTGACCCCATTTTGCCACCAGTGATACTTCATCTAGTCTACTTTCATATCAATTTGACAAAAGACCCCATCCTATTTGGGAATGTATCACAGAAGTTATCCCTTTCGTCTCTTATTGGTGTTATTTGTGAAGGCGAACAAATGGACATATTAATGTAACTTTGTAATGGGGGGTAGGGGTGTGCTACCCTTAAGAACACCTGCTTAGTGCACCCTCTGGACGAAGCAGCAATAGCCTGTGCTGAGGTTAAATTGCTCAAGGCCATATCCACACAGGCTATGTGAGCTGCCTGGGTGACAAACCAATCATAGTCATGCTGCTGTTTGAATTTTTGTCAACCAGAGTGCCTCCACCAATTGTGTTTTGAACTGGCAATTCCTAAATATGGGGGTATGCCACAGACCTTTTCAGCAAGATGAAAATATAACCAGTTTGTATCTCTTTTTGTACCATATTAAGGCAAAGCTAAACCTTTGGCTCCTAAACCACCAAAGAAACCAAAGAAAGAAAAAACCAAAAAAGTCAAGAAACCCAAGAAAACAGATGCCAAGAAAGAAGAGCCTACTGCTGTTCCTAAAAAGGATGAAGATAACAAAGATAAACATCCTGTTGAGGTAGGATATTTTCAGGATCTTGAAAAGCTTATTTTTCTTCCTTCTTGTTATTCATATGGAAGGATTGCACATTTTAAATCATAAAATTGATAAACTTTTGATCAAAATTGACGTGAAGTTTACAAAAGCTTGAAGCATCGTGACAGATCAGGTATTAAGTCAGTCATGGGCCTTATTGACTTAACCAAGGAAAAAAATAACATTCAAAGCTCTCTTTTGAAACCAAAATCATACATTACAATTTATGCATGGTGACCTAAATCTAATTTAACATAACAAGGCACAGTAATTACATTGACTGTAGCCCAGTTGTATACAAGCTGACGAAATACATGGTCTTCATTCACTAGGGGTAACACTTCACCTTTAGTTTGATTTGTTTAGGCCTATGGGGTGAGTAATCAAACTTGAGATGGGGTGTAGCTCCTTGTGAAATGGGGCCCAGATCTGTCATGGTTAATTATAGAATTATGAAGTACCAAAAAGTCATTAAGTATGTAGGTGAGCTTGATATCCTGGACAGGGTAGCAATATACCTGCTAGATGCTGGTATGCAACCATGCTCTATGACCTTTACCATACATAGCAATTATCAAAATTAAAAAAGATATAGGAACAATGGAGGAGTAGAAATGAGTAAGTCGACTCAAATGTCATCATCAATGTTTAAAGAGATATGGCATTAAAAATGATAAATGCATGTTCTCAAAAAGGAGTAGGAGGTCTGCTCCTATTAAGTTTTGTACAGAGCTTATGTAGTGGTTATCAATAATTTGATACAACTGAGGAAAATACAGACTTGATGCCAGTACTTAAAAGTACTTGTACTTTTGTACATTTGTCTATATGTGCAATTTTAATATGGCTTTTGCTCAAATTCATGAGGTGTTTCTGCTGAAGGGAACTATGTTTGCACCTTTTGCTTGTCTCTGTACTTTTGTTAAATCAAGTATATAAACTAACTGTCAGGTACTCCTGTCTGGTCAGCAAACTGTTCACTTGACCATGAAAAGGTCTTGCAGCAGATGTGTGCCTAGCCATTATATATCTACAGAGTAGTCTATTTACGCTTGAGTGAATTCATTTACACAAGAATTTGCAGAGTAGGGAAGTGAGGAAGTCTTATCTAACTTTATGGTTTTTGCTGTATACAGTTCTGCAAAGTCCGCCGAGCGGTGGATATTGGAGTGGAATTGAGTATTGGCAAAAACACCGCATGTGTACTCAGTTTTGAAAATCAAACATGGGTAATTTACCTTATTTTTATAAAAAAGGCAGGCTTTTGTACTATTAATCATTCGATCATAGCGGTAGAACTTTGTACTGTAATTGTATTAACTTAAATGTTGTACTTCCACACCAACCAAGCTTGAATGGAAAGTTGCACTGCCAGAATTCTCATTGATGCATTTTGAACTTGCCATTTTTTTGATAATATTATGTCCCCAACCTCATTGTTCATGCTTTGTATTTTGAACATAACAATTATCTTTTTGGTTTCGATGATAAGAGAAACCTATGCAGTCATGATGGCGTGTGTGTGGGTGTGCGTGTGCGTGTGTGTGTGTGTGTGTGTGTGTGTGTTTGTGACACTTTTCTTGTTTACACGATATCTCAAGAAGGGAAACTCTGACAGTTCTCAAAGTTGATAGGTAGATGCCCCATATTGAGAGGAAGAACCCTATTGTTTTTGGTGGAGGTCAAAGGTCATTTGGGGTCACCAGGGGTCAAACTCTGAAAACCTTGTTTACACGATATCTCAAGGTAGGAAGCTTGGATAGATTTCATACTTGGTGTGTGGATGCATTATGGTAAGAGAAAGAACCCTATCATTTTTGGTGGAGGTCAAAGGTCATTTGGGGTCACCAGGGGTCAAACCCTGAAAACCTTGTTTACACGATATCTCAAGTTAGGAAGCTTGGATAGATTTCATACTTGGTGTGTGGATGCATTTTGGTAAGAAAAAGAACCCTATTGTTTTTGGTGGAGGTCACAGGTCATTTGGGGTCACCAGGGGTCAAACCCTGAAAACCTTGTTTACACGATATCTCAAGGTAGGTAGCTTGGATAGATTTCATACTTGGTAGGTGGATGCATTATGGTGAGAGGAAGAACCTTATTGTTTTTAGTGGAGGTCAAAGGTCATTTGGGGTCACCAGGGGTCAAACACTGAAAACCTTGTTTACACAATATCTCAAGGTAGGTAGCTTGGATAGATTTCATACTTGGTGTGTGGATGCATTATGGAAAGAGGAAGAACCTTATTGTTTTTGGTGGAGGTCAAAGGTCATTTGGGGTCACCAGGGGTCAAACACTGAAAACCTTGTTTACATGATATCTCAAGGTAGTAAGCTTGGATAGATTTCATACTTGGTGTGTGGATGAATTATGGTAAGAGACAGAACTCTATTGTTTTTGGTGGAGGTCAAAGGTCATTTGGGGTCACCAGGGGTCAAACACTGAAAACCTTGTTTACACGATATCTCAAGTTAGGAAGCTTGGATAGATTTCATACTTGGTGTGTGAATGTATTATGGAAAGAGGAAGAACCCTATTGTTTTTGGTGGAGGTCAAAGGTCATTTGGGGTCACCAGGGGTCAAACACTGAAAACCTTGTTTACACGATATCTCAAGGTAGTAAGCTTGGATAGATTTCATACTTGGTGTGTGGATGCATTATGGTAAGAGACAGAACTCTATTGTTTTTGGTGGAGGTCAAAGGTCATTTGGGGTCACCAGGGGTCAAACACTGAAAACCTTGTTTACACGATATCTCAAGTTAGGAAGCTTGGATAGATTTCATACTTGGTGTGTGAATGTATTATGGTAAGAGAAAGAACCCTGTCATTTTTGGTGGAGGTCAAAGGTCATTTGGGGTCACCAGGGGTCAAACACTGAAAACCTTGTTTACACGATATCTCAAGGTAGGAAGCTTGGATAGATTTCATACTTGGTGTGCGGATGCATTATGGTGAGAGAAAGAACCAAATTGTTTTTGGTGGAGGTCAAAGGTCATGTAGCGTCACCAGTGGCCAAACTCTGAAAACTTTACTTAAATGATATCTCAAGTTAGGAAGCTTGGATAGATTTCATATTTGGGATGTATATGCATTATGGTAAGAGGAAGAATGCTATCATTTTTGGTGGAGGTCGAAGGTCATCTGGGGTCACCACGGGTCAAAGTCTGAAAACCTTGTTTACATAATATTTCAAAGTAGGAAGCTTGGATAGATTTCATACATGGCATGTGGATGCATAATCTTCAGAGTTACAAAGCATATCATTTTTGGTGGAGGTCAAAGGTCATCTGGGGTCACCAGGGGTCATAGTCTGAAAACCTCGTTAAACACGACATCTTGAGGTAGGAAGTTTGGATAGATTTCATACGTAGTATGTGGATGACTTATGGTGAGAAGAAGTACCCTATTATTTATGGTGGAGGTCAAAGGTCATCTGAGGTTAAACTCTGAAATTCCTTGTTTACAAGATAGCTCAAGTTAGGAAGGTTGGATACTTCACATGGTGTTGCATTTAATCCATCAGAAAACCCCTACAAGTTTTGTCAGAAATCAGAGGCCACCTGAAATCACCAGAGGCAAAAAGCAAAAAAGCAAAAAATTCCCAAGAATTCCCAAGGTCAAATATGAACATGAAACTGTAATTTTCCAGCACTTGAACATCACATTGAACCAATGACTGACAGAAACAGGACATCTTGGCATTATTTGGGATTACACATTAAGTGCTATATTCATCGAAACCACAATGCATTTTTGCATTCTGGTTTATCTTTACATAGCCTGCCAAAGAGAAAGAGGAAGAAACAACAGAAGATAAAGATGAAAGCCGCAAAGATGCAGAGCCACAGAAAGAGGATGGAGATGTGGCTGAAAAGTCAGAGGAGGAAAATGACGAGGAGGAAGAGGGTGAAGTGAGAGAGGAAGTGGAATCACCAGAGTTTATTATAATACATGAAGTAAGTATAGGGAGGAGTATAATCATTGGAGTTAATTGTAATTCATGAAATAAGTACATCTTAAAGAGGTAGAATTACCAGAGTGTACTATAATGCATGAAGTAAGTTAATTTAGATAGATATCATATCGCTAGAGGACCCATTGGCCATATGTTGCACCTCAGCAGCTCTCTCTACCTGTCCCCAGAGTTGTTATCTGTTCCCTTGTCTCTTGAGCAAACAAGCTTCCAGGGCACTATTGACCACAACTTCCTCATCAAAAGATTGATACATACTTGGCTTGCAAGGTATACTACAGAGAATATTGTCTGAGATAAGACAAGCACCACTGCACAACCTCTTCAGTGCAGAGAGCAAGGTGTGAGAGGATGACTCATGCTGAATAAACTAAGTCAGAAAACCCACCCAGACAGGCACACAACGGGATTTTGAGTTCTTAGAAGATGCACCATTTTAGTAATAGCCAATTTGGCAGCATGTTAAAAGTAAATATTGCTTTTGTAGTCTGATGGAAAAGGCTCAATTACTGTAGACAGAATTTACAACCAGTTCCAAACTTGTGCAAGCAGTTAAGTTGAACAGGGATTTATGAAGTTCATTTCAGTCTTATCAATGACTGAATTAGTCTTTGATTTCTCAAAATTGACATCTGTCTGCACTTTTCAAGATTCTCTTAATATTTTTAATACCTTGTAACATAACTACAAACATTGGTTGACTGTGGAAATCTCATAGCTTCTAAAAGTTACCAGTTATTAAACATTTTCAATATTAATATTGAAATAATATATTTTATGTCCTAAAAATAAGATTAATGTAAAAATTTCCCTGAAAATGCTTATGATTAATCTTTCTTTTTAAACCCACTTACAACTTTGAAGGAGTTTTCAGATTCTGAACCAGAGGAAGAGGAGGTATATTACTGTAATATTATAATGCATGTCTTCCTACAAATTTCTTGCAGCATATATATACTGTATTTCTCACTCACTACTGTTGTCCCTTTTGGTGAAAATAACATCCTTGTCATAACTTTTTGTTTCCTGCTAATCTGCTTTGGAAATTTCTTTATTGTGACATAACTGCTGATTTCTTAACATACATAAAACAGCTTATTCATGCACATACTGTAGCTTTGCACTTTGCAAGCTCCTCATCTTGCAGTTTTTAGTGTGCTCCTTATGTTTTTAACTAATTTTATTCAAGAGGAGTTTGATTTTCATGACTGTCTTGTGATAACCTTGTATTAAACCTCTAATACTACTCATAAGATCGGTCTATAGACCAGTATCACCTACAACATGTTACTCATAGCTACTGATAAGGGTAGAACACACTGTATGTGTATGCATTACTACGTATACACAGGCATAGCTTAAGCATTCTTAATTGCCGCGCACATATTTGTCACATGTTCTTGCTACTTTGCAGCATAAAATAGATGACGTCACTCCAATAAGTCGGTCTACAAAGTTTGATGATATTAATCTCAACTTTGAAACATTTGTGTATTTACTCTATGAATCTAGAGAGTAAAGATACATTGTATTTTCTGCAGTGTAATGCTGCTGATTTTATAATGTTGCTTCACTGAAATATCCCATTGATGTTTTCTATGAATGGTTTTTAGTCTTCTTTTATCCTATGTAACAGTAACAATAACTTTGTATTTTGTAGTGTTTCTCACAAAGTAGATTTAACAAATTTCCTTTCCTGTCTTACACATCTGTCTTTGTGCTTAAACTGTGCTCCTTTTTTTCTGTGATGCTGTTCTATAAAACTTTCTAAAATTAGCTCAATTAAATGGATTAGCAAATGCAGTTTACTTTTTATATGTGATTGCTTGTTGGTCCATTTGCCCATCCCTGTGTTTATATGTCTGTCTGTCTGTTTGTATCTGTGTGTTTCTGTCCATCTGTCCTTCCGATTGTCCATCCGTTTATCTGTCCGTCAATGCACAAAGTGTGTTTTATTCAGAATTTTGGACTCAGTTAAAATCTTGTAAAATTTATCATCCTGAGGAGAGTTTCTAGAGTTATAGCATTCTCAGTTTGGAAAGATGGACTCTTTGTTAACAAAGGTGTTATTTAATTAATTCACATTTGCATTACCAAGACAAAGAGTCATTTTGTAATTAATTGTATTGAAACTATTGGGAGAAAGGATTTTCCAAAATAATTCGATCACATTGGTACAAATAAAAGTGAAGAGGAAAGGTTTGTCTAGATCAATTTTTGTGTATTCAAAGACTAACATTTTTCATTTTGCAGTCATCATTGGAATATGAGGTGGGCAGGGGGCAAGGGTATTCATTCCCCAATTTAGACAGATTGTGGGCAAGATATATGCCATTACTAGAGCAACTCTATTACAGGCCCCCACTCTAATAAATTTGCTCCTTCCCATTCAAGTTTTTATATGCACTATCAATAAAGAAACATATTCTCATGAATATACTGGGTTCTCCCACCTGCTTCTTTTACTGCCTTCAACTTGAACCCTGCTGTCATTTCATATATATTATAAGTTACTATTAATATCTCATCTTTGCAACCCTTGATGACAACAAATTTATTGGGATCCCTTAGCTGGCAGAATGGAGGTTCCCTGTAAATAAACCTTGTTGGGACCAAATGCAATTACACAGTATTGTAAGAAAATTTGGTAGTGCAAACATTTGAAAAACAACCCTAATAAATGCCCCCCTTTCAAAAAATTTCATGCCCCCAGGCATTTGTACAGTAAATATGGTATGTGACATTCCATTTAAACTTTTGGGCAAAAGATCTCAGCCCCCAGTCTAAAGTGGTCCTCTTTGCTTATGGAAAAAGTCCAGGAAAAAAGATATCAGAAATGTAAATGTGCTGTATATTAGATAAAAGCTACAACAATGTATGTTACTTTAATTGTGAAATAACTCAGGATTTTACTTTACCAATATTAATGTTACTTCTGTTTGCTCCTTAAAAGAAGGGTCTAAGCTCAAATCAAGCTTTGATATATTAGAGGGGTACTTATTCTAAGCAATCTGGTGAAATTTCCATTGAAATCCGATGTGTGGTTCTCAAGATATCAGCAAATAAATTTGTCACATTTTCAACCCAAAGTGAACTTGAAGCAAGCACATATGATGTCATACCCTCACATTAATGATCAGTCTTTTGTTTTTCTTTAAACTTTATCACCAATTTTCTCCTCAACAATCAAATGTTATTGCAATGAATGTGATTGCATGAGAGGCATGAGAAAATTACAAACTTCACATTCCCCATGGGGATGTCCTATCCCTATTAATTTCAAGATCAACACAACAGACTGAAAAAACAAAGGAAACAAAGCATTCCTTATCAATGTGAGGAAGTGATATCAGGGAGGTGTGTACTGATGTAACTTCCACTTGCCTAAAGCTCACTTTGGGTCACAAATGTTGTAACTTCTTATGCTGATATCTGGAGTAATACAAGTCCGATTTGAATGAAAGTTTCACCCAAATGCATAGATTTAGTTCTTCTTTCACAAGTGAAAAGTAAATTTTTGCTTAAACCCTTCTTTTAATATGTAAACATGTTTCCTGATATTGTTAGAATTTCCTTTTCTTTCATTCCAGCCTAAACCTTTAGTAGAGCATCCTTCAGTAATGGAGTCCCATGAAGATGCCAACATGTCAGAGGTTGAAACTGAATACACGGAGGTTTGTGAAAAGCATTTCATTTGCATTATTTAATTAGATATTCAAATGAGGTGGTGTACAACTTTAAACGAGGAGTGTAGAAAATATTTTGAAACGTTTGGGGAAAAGGTTATCCTTTGAGGAGCACTGTCAATGTATGCATACACTTTTGCTTTCTGAAGGGGGGGGGGGGGAGGGGGTATTTGTAATATTTTGGAAAATTGGTTGGTAATTGTCCCTTTCCTTTACCCTGCACTATGCCTATCCCCCCATATTGTTATAATGGTTCTAAATGTTGTGTTTATACCAAGGAAGAAAAAGCGCATTTTGTTGGTTAGTACCAGTTTAGCGACTGTTCACTTCTAATGTATTATCAGTTTTAAGTGTGAAGGGCTACTTGGTAAAAAAGGTCAGCATTAGGAGCCTGCATGGAGGTTTAACCATGCATTTGAATTATTGTAAATTTTACTAGAGTGGATTACAAACTATAGACCACTATGTTGCCTGGTATAGCTCTAAACGGAAGGAAACTCTGAAATTGAAACTTTTCATTTGTTTCACTCATCAGGACTCTTCACACAGGCCTGGCAGCTTGAGTAGGTCTCAAGCAAGGGCAGCCAAACGAGCTGCTGAAAATGAAAGGAAGAAAAGAGAGATTGATAGAAAGAGGAGAGAGAAAGAAGAAGCAAGACGTAAAGCCCAAGAGGAACAGGAGAGAAAGGAGAGGATAATGAGAGAGTTTGAAGAGGAGAGGCATAAGAAAGAAGAACAAATCAGGTACATCTCGCTGAAGATACTGTTGACATGAAGTGAATACTTACTGTTTTTTGCTGAATTAAAGCAGAGGTGTGAGGACTTGAGTTTTTTGACTTGGGTTTGAGTCATAAAACTTGGACTTGAATTACACCACTTGGACTTTTGAGTTGAATAATATATTTTGAGACTTTGGACTTGTCTTGGACTTGCCTTTTAAAGAATTGGGGTTTGACTTAAGCTTACAAAGTGGAGACTTCAGTCAGCAGTGATGAAAGAGTTTGCAGAGGAGAGACATAAAAGCTAGAGCAGATATGGTATGTTATGCTGACAATACTGTTAAAGGGGCTTATTGAGTTGGCTCACAAAATTCATGAGTTTTGTCACACCTGTTGAGTTTTACTCAAATCTTGATGGTAAATGGTCAAACTCAGAGATTCTGCACATTTGACTTATAATTCAATTGTAATGATAGGGTAATTAATGATTAAAATCTTTTATTACAAATTTGTGACTTGACACTTTTTTATTATTACGTATTAATCATATGCAACCCCTGTTCAAAGACAGGCAATGAGTGACATTGGTACCAAATTGATTGACAGCGTACTTGCCAACTGTTCCGTTTTAGGCTGAACTGTTCCATTTTATGAGCTTTAGAACCCATAAAAATCAGAACGTTCGTTTTTCTAACTTTCAGTATTAAAATGTAAATGATCAGAAAATCATGAAGCAACAGCTTGGCAAAAATAAAGTCAATCTTTGCATACACCTAAGTGATTTCAACATATATTGTGAACATTAAGAGAGGAGAAGAGGAGTTTTGCCCCCTGGACCCCACCCATTGAGGTTAGTGCTTGTGCGCTGTCCGCGCACAGTGGATCATATGCTATATATGTTCCGTTTTCTGAGATGACAATGTTGGCAAGTATGTGACAGGCATGCAGTTCTTCTTACCAACAGCTGTTGTGAATAATTGGCCTCAGCTGTACACACAACAGCTGTATATTCAACAGAGGCTGGTCTATCAAGGGCTTGAACAAACATTGTGAACTACAAGTTCTTTAAGGTATTATTCAGAGGCAAATGCATTTTCGTCTCATTTGAAGTGAGCAGAAACTACTTCTTGTTCTGTCTAACACACAATTTGAATTTTTGGAGTAGCTCTTGGCATTGCTGAGAAAATTTGTTTTGAAAATTCGACAAAACAGCTAAAAATCATATTTTCAAAAGACTGAATGAAAACGGGGGTGTGGCTTAGTTCAAGCATATGACGTCACTGGCCGGAGTCAGTACAGCAGTTTACATGCAGGTGTACAAACTTCTTATGTTCAGCATAAACCTTTAATAAATGGATGGCGGTTAATGTTGTTGATAAGAGACACGATGAACAGTCATTCTAAATAACGCCCCGTTCAAGTTTTCATTATGTTTATTGAAGAAGCATTTAAAATATGAACTGTACACTGGATAATCACCATTAGTAAGACATGAGCTATATAATTTTGTTAAATGATTTGGGTCATTCTGTAGGTTGAAGAAGGAGGCAGAGGAGGAAGCTAAGAGAAGAGCTGAGCAAGCTCAAAAGGAGAGAGCACGACAAGCTGAACTGGCAGCAGAGAGAGAAAGAAAGCAACAGGAGGAATACAAGAGGAAGTTGGAGGAGCTGGCAAAGAAGAAGAAGGAAGAAGATAGAATTAAGCAGGGTATGTCTTGAGAGACTCATGCTAAAAAATGGGATGTAAATAGGAAAAGAATGGATTTGTCTGTCTGGTATAGCATTGTGTTTCTGTCCATATGTTAAGTGGTAGAGTGTCTGTCCATGTGTTACCATATGTTACATGTGTCTGTTTGTACATCTGTTACCTCATTGTGTGTCTGTGATAGTGTGTCTGTCCATAATGTTACCTCAGTGTGTGTCTGTGTCAGTACATCTGTTACCGTATTAATGTGCCTATGTGTCCATTCGTTAACTCACAGAGTGTTGTTCATGTGTTCCCTCATTGTGTGTCTAGCTATGTGTCTGTACATATCTGTTACCTCATTAGGTGCCTGTGTGTCTGTTCATCCATTAACTCATAGAGCCTGCATGGGTTCTTAAATAGTGGCCCACGAGGTGTTCCAGCCTAGCCTGCCAGGCAAACTGAGATCTAAGAAAAAAAAATGGAAGAAAATGGAAGTCTGAAAAACCAGTTGACCAGCAAACTTAGTGGTCATGGCATGTTTTGTACACATCTTTAGTTATCTCACTATTACTTTATGTAGGATAACATAGGTACAGTCATTGTTACAAAGCCTCATGCAATGATGATGTTGCCTCACCCCCTCTTATCTTGGTTGATTTGCTGTAGCTATAACATGGGAGTGCCAAAGTCAGAGATTTCGACTGCAGCCTACCTGTATATTCCTGTAACAAAAGTTTTGGGTCAGTGAAATGAAAATTCCGACTTCTGAAATTATAGAAACTGCACGCCAAGCTTGTGACTGCCCCTCTTTTATCTTGTGTGAAAAACATGAAGTCACTAGATGGGGATGGCTGGGGAACAGCTGATGGCTCACTGTACAGTTTTAAATGGTGAAACTGTAGTGCTTTTGGATCCTTCCTTTTGTATGAAAACTACCAAAAGTTTTGCACGCTCAGTGCACTTTTCATTTAGCTTTCAGTCGAAAAAATTAAAATCAGCTGTGTAAAACCAAGGTCTGGCTCAGATCTTGGTAGAGGCTGAACCGGTTCAGGTCCCTTTCTTTATTTGTTGCCGAGCATTTTACATTTACTGCTGGTGGAAATGCTGAAAATTACATGTCAAAATTATGACACTAAGGCCTCCAGAACCCTGGAAATTGAACATAGTGGCTTTTTTCCAAGTGTGCTGGGAAGGCCCCTGAATCCCCACCCATACCTTTGGAACCTGTTTCCTCCCCTCTGTTTGATGAGTACCTTTTGTTGGAAAGAGGGAGGCTTTGGGAATACAAATTTACCAATTAAACAACAATTGTGCTGCATGACAGTTTTCAATTTAGGAACAAAAGTCAAGCAAACTGAGGTATCTTGGTCAAACTTAAGGTACAATTGACAGGTATAAACTGAGGCAGTTTGCATTGTCTGGCTTTCCAACCCATTTGGAATTTCAGGTTAAGCCCCCATCACCATGCCTGTGCTACTTCTGTGCAAAAAACCCAGACCATGATGTGTCATCCTACCCACCCACAAACACTCTCACTGCATAAATCACATTGACAGGATGTTATCTAACATTAGGTAGGCTTGATCCGGTTGGTGGTCACGGTGGTGGTGGGAAGAGATGGTAAGGCAGTTGGTATGAACCTAAGAAATATGAAGGGACCTATTCCTCGTGGAAGAAAAAGACGCCAGCCAAGTAACTTTTTCTCATGAATGTTCTTTTTCTTATTTGCATTACGGATTTGTAAATAATGATATATTACAAAAAAAAACAATATTTAGTTACAGCGTACAAGGAATGGAATATTTGTGCCATTCATGGTAACCTTGGAGACGTTTGTGGCAAAAATATCCTTAGAATGCTATGAGCCAAGCGATGGTGACACTCTACCCATATAGTGCACTTCAAAATCACCCTGTCTTCACCGACACACGTCTCAAAAGTGGATGTTTCATTGCATGAGCATATTACATATTCTCAGCCAGGCAGTAGGCTATGACAAGAAATTGTTAAATTTTGATAATGTGATCATCTGCTTAGTGTGAATCAAATGCCATTTTGAGATAGTCAAATGTTTTGGTCTAATGTCCACAATTTTGTTAATATCCCAGCTCTTCAGGAGGGGGAGGGGAAGGCTAAGGGGGCATTGCCCTATACATTCCGTCAGGCATTGTCCTAGGCCATAATAAGGGACATGCAATGGACCATTTGATCATAATCTTAGGTGGAATGCTTTGCTCACTCCCCCAGCATAGTTATTTCAAGATGGGACCCCAAAAACAAAGTCGTGGTTAGGTGCCTGTTTGTGGCCCATGAGATTCTCTAATTAAAATTGCAGCCCACCAATAAAAATAATTAAGAACTCCTGTCATAGAGTGTTGGTCATATGCTACGTCATTTTGTGTACGTGTGTCTCTCCGTCTGTTACCTCAGTGTGTGTTTGTGTGTCTATCTTCCTCTCTAGATGTAAAGAATTTCAGGGGACTACACTCAATTATAATTAACAATTTTCAAGGTATTGTTTGAAATGACGTTTCAACAGGTCAATGTGTAAATTCTGTAGTCTTAGATTGGAGGCTTTGTTCAATAGAGTAAAGGATAGCTGTTCATAGTCACCACTTGTAGAGAAGGTAATGTGGATTAAAATGATAAAGAGCTTAAAGGTCTTTTGAGGACCAAAGAGGGCACAAGTCAATTTGAGTTTGATTTAATTTTTAAACCTTCATAAGTTGGTACATGACTTTGACAGTAGTGCAATAATGAAGAGAACAAATACTAGACTTTCAAAATAAGCAGCACAATTTTATGGATGAAGATATCCAAAGATGGCATAAATTGGATGAAGATGCACTTCTGCAAATGAAGAAAGTTGTAAAGCAGTTTCACTCTGTTTACAAATGAAGATAAAGGACTGGGAATTAGTAATCTCTTCTAGTCAGGCCATTTGGGTTATCCCCCAAACTTGACATCACAATAATATTTTTTTCACTCATTGCAATGTAAGCATCTTTTTTTTTCTTGTACCAGAAATGGAAGCTCAAAGACTCAAAGAAGAGGCAGAGAGGAGGAAGGAGGAGGAAGAGATGCTCGCTAAGATGGCCGAGGAAGAGAGGCTGGAATATGAGAGGAGAAAACAAGAAGAGGAACTTTTAGCACAAATCAAAGCAGAGGAGGAGAGAGTGAGGAGAGAACTGGAAGCAAAACTTGCACAAGAAGAGGCAGAGCGGCTTGCTTTGGAGATGGCTAAGAGGCAGAAAGAACTCGAGATTAGGATGAAGTTTAACAGGGAGCTCAATGCTGAGGCCAACATCTTTGCTCACTCTCAGGAAATGACAAGGGCTTTCACTTGGTCATACTTTGAACTTTTAGAATATCTCGGGATACCAATTCCTGATCACCTGAGGGAGAAATATTTAAAGGGTCAGTTAGTCCCCAAAACACATGGAGAGGTGCACGAAGACATTAAAGACTCTGGGGATAGTTAGAATAAAGGTGAACTATTCATCAATAGACATGTTATTTTGTATTTGGATTATATGAGATGCTAATTTCACCCATTTCCATGGTATCCAAGGTTTTACTGTTATTGGCCTAAGGGTTCTTGTATCTGGCTTCAGGGAAACGATGAATTTTCCTTTCGGCAAATCAGAGCAGTTTTTGATTTGGTGTCACATATATTCAGTATATAGTTTATATGTCAAATTTTATCAGGAGAGTAGGCAAGTTCTTCAGCCTTACAGCCCGGTGAGTGAAAAAAAACATCACTCTGGCCTGGCAGAATATCAAAACCATGCACGCAGGTCGTACAAGGTAAAATTAGTTTGTTGCCATATGCAATCATTTGAAGGAAAGAAAGTAGCAATGAACATGCTGTAGGATTACACTTCCTTGATTAGTTTTGAATTTTCTAAAAGAAGCATACTTGTAATATACGAATTGATTTGGTTAGTTGTTTTTGCAGTCGTACGTAAAAGCAAATCTGAGGGTAAACATGAGGTTTGTTTTCCATTGTTGCAGTTCAGTATTTATTACCAGATTGCAATATTTTGACACTATTTTAAGAAAGTACAAGCAATTAAAGTGATCAAGCTTAATACTTGTGGACTCGAGGTTACTTTACTTGACTGTCCACCAGATAACCAGTGAAGATCAGCATTATTTTATGAATAGAGCAATGACTTACAGCCATGACAGGAGGGGCTGGAGGGGCCATTGAGGGGCACTGCCACTCACATTATTTGCCAGCTGTGGGGGGCAAACTGTCCATTGGTGCCAAGGTATAGAGGGTTTCAAATCGTGATGGAATGTAAAGTTTTTCTACTATTCCTGGTTTGGGTTGTCTCTGTTGGGTGTGTTGGGTGTGTTGTCTCAGTCAGTTGTGTTCCCAAGTAAGCTCACATGCACAGTCACTGTGTGTCAATGTATATGGCCTCAAGCAAATCAAACTCAGTGCAGGCTAGGTACTGCAGCCTCAGTCTTGGAGGTGTACTAGACAGGTCTGGTTAAATTTGAGGAAACACTAGAAGTTAACTTGGAAGAATTTTTACTGCCTGGGGACGAGATAAGAGATCCTTTAAGTTATAAACGTTTCATACAAAGATGTCAACAAGTGTTTGAAGTGTAGAAATCAGATCGGTTCAGCTTACATATATCCCATCATGCACTGCATTTTTAGCTGAAAACATTCTGTGTATATTCAATAAGCTTCCTCACACAATGTGCCTTGGAGATGTTTTTGCATGTATTTGTTACAGATATTTTATGCATCATTTGAAATCTTTACATGCATTTTCTTGTGGGTGAACTGTCAGCTGAGAGGTTATCAGCTGTCTGTCTAGGACTAGGTTCAACTCTTGATGTACTTCCTATGTACTTTCTAATTTATCTATTGAAGAGATTTATTGAGATACTGTGTTTTATGTAAAGCTATGGAAGTATGAATAATTACACAGAGTTTTGACCGACTGTTAAAATCATTGATTGAAGTAATTGATGATGTCATCATATCTAAGTACTATGCAGTTTTGTGCTGTTGTCATGTTGTGCTGCTTTCAAAGGAGTATTGCAGTGAAGGTATGTGGCTGTGATATTAACCATATGAGGGCATTGAGACATGGCTAAATTTTTTTTGTCCACTTTATTGTACTAGCTTTAGTGAAAGATATGCAAATTTATTTGAATGCAGTGCCTAATCATGCAACAGTCACATGAAGCCTAATAAGGAACACTAACATAAGTGGTTTAAGTGTTTGACATGTATAAAACATATTCTGAAACAGTCATCTGCAATGGTTAATGCTCAGGGACATCATGCCCCCCAAAAAATTTAAGGGGCATGACTAAAAGATGTCCTCTTCCCTGATATTTAGGGAAATAGTGCATTGTGGTACAGAAAATTTTGACATCTTTAAAAATGTGGTGTGTAGATACAGAATGATAGGTCATTAACAATAAGGCAGCATGGTAGCATTAAGATTCTCACACAAAGAAATTCGGGTATTTTTCGCACAAAAATAATTTGTTGGCGCAAACTTACAAAATTTCAAATGATGCAACACCTGTAACTCTTGTAATGGATTATATTTTTGGGGAGAAAAAGCTATTGCTTGAGTTTATTGGTGAAACTGCATAGTTAAATAATGATTACAGCTACTTGAGTTGTATGCCATGTTCATGCCTTGTAAATGCAGTATTTCCCTTTGACTCCCTGTTTTGATATCAATTTAATATTATCTTTGGCATTTGGGGGTCAGGGGGAGCTGTACCCTCCAGCCCACAATGGCATGATGCCTATGTTTCCATTCATGCCACCATCATGCAAGAAGACTACCTTCGTACGTGTCAAGTATGCATGCCTCTTTTTCGTGTTGTATTAAAAGTGCAGTCAGTTATAGGTGCAGGTAGTGGGGGGTAGCTGAGGGCTGTGCTCTCCAGCCCACAATGGCATGATACCTCTGGTTTACATTCATGCCACCATCAGGAGGACTACCTTCATACATGCCAAGTATGCATACCTCTTTTTCATGTTGATATTAAAGGTGCAGTCAGTATAGGTGAAGGAGTACAACATGTCTGCTCCACGGGCAATCAGGACGACCATAAGACACTTGAAGATCCTGCTTGGAAAATTAACTCTCATGTGCATGCACCCTCATATCCTTAAGTTACTACGTACATCTGTCATTCCTTTGTGGCATCAAGTTGATTCAAAAGTTTTGTGAAAAATATTGTATTTGCAAGCACTTTAATATGTTATACAAAAACTTTACTAAAATATGTAAATTTTATATTGTATCAAAATATCTAAAAAAATTGTAGATAGATTGGAATATTAACTTGCAGAGATTTATGAATGATCACCTTGAGGATTTAATATGAATGGTCACCTTGAACTAATAAATTATAAGACATGGTACATTACTGATGTTAACTTTTGATTTTTTTTTATTCTGAATGTATATACACAGCAGTACACCATGTGACAACATCAAACTTAAATCTTTTATTTACTTTTGGAGGCAAATACAGTTGTTCCAATTAGTTCACCCCCTCCCTGATGCAGTATGATTCCAGGCCTATGACAATATATTTGTTACTAAATTATTAATTTCATCCAAGTTTACTCTTTGGTTGTTTAAAATGTGCAATATATATGTACGTTCTGAAACTTCCAAGCATGAAAGGTTCTTTAAAGTCCTTGGTATGATCAGAGACCAATGTGTCATGGAACATAGGGCCCCTATTGAACAGCACTTGCTTACAAACCAACAAGATATCAAACTCAGTGTAGAGCCTATTAGGTGTAGGCCACCGACTCAATTGATGATCAGTGCTAGTACTCAGGATGGCTGATGCAGCCCATCAAAGATTGGTCCTGAGAATCATCGAGGGTGTAATAATTTGACACTTGATAGTAAACTACCAAAAGTGCTGCCAGTAGTAGGATTTACCCTTGAGTGCACACAATTAATTGCACCCAGCCATGCGTGATTGTAGACATACAGTCCAACTGTACAAGCTATTTATCGTGCATCATATGCTATTGTGAACATTTGTAGTCCACTACTGTTGGAAGTCAACTGGTGGTTATCTAAGAACCAATTTGTGCAGTAGAGCATTCAATGAGGCTAATGTTACAAACTTGGGTAGATATTTAACCTACCCCATTTATGGCCAAAAACAGGGGCCTCGGGTGGTATTCCTTATGCGCTGAGAAGATTGTAATGCTGACTTTGACATTTTTGTTATGCACAGTAGTTTGTCAGATTTCTAAGACATGCAAACACCTGTAGCCTCATTTATGGCCTGTGCTACTTTAATAGAAAATGCTACCTTTGGCATACTTGATGAATTGATTTTGTTAAAATTTGCTAGCTCTTTTTCTTCCCATCTCCGGTACCATGAATGTCTGGGTGGATACTTACGAGCTCGGGAATGCCATGCAATACAACTAATAGTATAAAGACAATTGAATTGACACAAACTTCTTTAAAAAAAATGCATCTTCTCTCTGAATCTTGTCATTTCACATGGAAATACTCAGGAAGCTTTCTGTACAACCTGTTGTGTACAACCTGCAGTTTAACGGCAGTAGGCAGTCACCCCAAACATGTATCCTGTCACTCTAGTTCATGAATGGCCTATTTTGATCATGTGACAATATTTTTGTTAGTAAATTGTGGAATTCAAGGAGAATTTCGCCTTGCTTTACCTGTTGTTTGTAATAGTTGTGTTCAAAACGTCGTCAGAGGTGCTTGTAATGAATGCAACTAGAGCACCAATGGTGCAGTAGCTCAAACCCGGGAAAACTTTGGGGTCAGCTCTTCTCCGCCCCCACCCCCTGCAAAACCCTATGTACATCACTGCATGGTGTGATTGCTGGAAACACAATCAAAACAAATACGTCGTTCCGAACATTAGTAAAATGCAAATAAAAAATCGAGACCTTACCCCCTCCCCATTCTCAAAAGCAAGGAAAGGAAATTCCCCCTTTGTCCCCAGTGAAAATAACAGGACTAACCTATTTTAAAGTGGACCTAAAGTCTAAAATTACAAGAATATATATTTTAGAGTTTGGAAAATGAATTTTATTCATCCAACTCCCATTTTCATAGCTTACTCCATTGCTGCGATATAAAATGTTGAAATTCATTCACTTAATTTGAAATAGTTGACTGTGCAATAATTTGTGAAGTCTTTCTTTTACAACTCACATGAACTGCTTTTGTTTCCTTTTGAAAATAAGATGTTTATAGGACCTTGAAACAATTACAGTCCCCTTGCATGGTGTGTTGTACGGAGAGGACTTATATAGCCAAGTCACCTTATAACAGTAACACACAGTGATCACATTTTGGCACAAGGTGCAGTGGCTTTCGAGAAAACAAAGAACAACAAAGATCGTAATTTGAGTAGTACAAGAATGACATCACAAATTATTGCACAATCCACCATTTTTAAATTGAGTGAATAAGTTTCAACATTTTATATCTCAGCTCAGGAATGTCCTGTGAAGATGGGAGTTGGACCATTTGGTTACATTTTTCAAGCTTTGTAACATATATTTTTAAAATTTTAGACTTTAGGTACACTTTAAGTTCAAAGTATTACCATTCCAATTATCTATGAAGAAAGATGTTATTCAATATCACAGTGAGCTACAGTAATCAAGACACTAATTAATAGAACTGTTTTGACATAAAACAATATTGATGTACTCACATATATGCATTACCACAGGTTCAAAGATTCATATTTAAAATCTGAGAAGTGTGAATGTTAAGGCAGTTTATAAAATCCTCAAGTCCTACTTGACAAGTAGCAGAGGACCAACCTCTTTTGTATTAATTTCTTAAGTCTTGATTACTGTCTGACCTTAGCAGTGCAATCCTTGCCTTCAACTGCTATATTGCACCAGCTAAAAGCCCAGTAGCTTCTGGTTTTTACACACATTATTATAAAGTTACAACTAGTAAACAATCTGGTATTGGCTCTCTGCTGCCACAAGGAACTTAATTAGAATATACAGTTACCAGGAGAACAGGTAACTTTGCAAGGAAGAGGTATTGTCAATTACAACTCATGCACGATAATGAATTATGATACCAACCAGGGAGCTGTGCCAACAGACCTACATCACCACACACAATACAGAAATTGTTCATGTACTGCCCAGAAGCTAAGCAGATCCCTTTAAACTAACCTTTACACCTTCACAGGACTGACCTCTTGTACACAGACAGTTTTAAAGAGAGTGTAGTACACAGAAAAATAGGTAGAAAAGTGATTTTGTGAGACTGGTAAAAATAGAGGGGTGGCACAAAATTGGTTAGAAAGGTATCAAAATTATCTTTCATCCCAAATTGGAGATGTAGTTTCTAATCTGCACACTCCAGTCATCCTTTGGAGCAATTTTGAAGATAATTTTGTAATGCATCTAGGAGAAAATAGCATTTCAAAATATTTACAACTATGGCCTCAAATGACCCTTGGATGACCTTTGACCTACATTTTTACACCCAGCTGGAAGCTCTTCAAAAGTCAATTCACTAAAACCATGTTTGGTAAATATCAGACTCACAGGCACAAAGCAATATCACATTAAAGATATTTCCACCTTTTGACCTCTAATGACCTCGTATGACCTTGGATCAAAAATCTGTGTACAACCCTAAAGAACCACTATGTAAGAAATATTATGACCAAATTTCAAGAACATACAGCGCTATTTGTGGGAGGAGATACATTTTGAAGATATTCACATAACGGCCTTTAATGACCCCTTAATGACCTTTGACCTCAACTTCTTGAACATGACAGGTAGCCTAAAGTTCAACGACCAATGTGTCCGAGTTTCATTAAAATCCGTCCACGGGTGTGCGCCTGAGAGCATTAAAGGCAATTGTGGACAGACAGACAGACAGACAGACAGACAGACAGACAGACAGACAGACAGACAGAGTGACGGTGGCGGATCACAATAGCTCAAACAGCTCTTTGAGCTGGTTTGAGCTAATAAGAGGAGATGTGCAAGAGTTTGCTGATTTTTCAAAGAAAATTTTGGGGTGACTGCCTATTGCCTTCAATGTAACTATTGACCAGGGTGCAAGTAAGTAAGAGATGGACACTGCATGCTGTATTGTTGTTTGTGACCTGAGTGGAAAACAACATGATACCCTTCAACAGAACAATAGAAAGGTAAGGCTTGCAAAACTGAATTTTTTTTTTAGTAGAATCAATTCAGCATGTGAAATTTGCTGCCAATTCTTCCACCACTTTCAATGAGGACATAATGTGGTACAAAACATAAATTATTTTATTACTCAGCAAGGAGTGGAATTGGATTTGATGATAGGGTTGAGAGGGAGGGGAGGAGCTGGTGGTGGGGGAGAGCCTCTTGCCTCCTTACACTTTTGCAAGTAAAACTGAAGTTATTTATCCTGTTCAATCTCAGTTCAGTGATAGATCATAAACATGAGTATAAACAAGAAACAAGAAAAAAAAACCACACAAGGATCTATGAATGTTCAAACAATTGTTTCACTGCATTTTGGTACACTACATTATAAATATGATTGGTCCAAACCATTGCAAAAAAAAGTTCTTGTATCATCATCCTAACCATATTGTTCACATGAGGTTACTCTGGCATTAAAATCCTGTACTACTTGAAGCTACCAGGATACTAGCTCCTGGGGGAGGGGGAAGGAATTGTTACTGAATGTCTCCCTCCCTAAACTTTTACTATACCACCCTAGTTCAGTTTTTCCACAGCCACATGATTTCAGCTTTCTCCAAATACCCCATAAGTGTTATTCTTAGGGTTTAGAAGAGTGTTCCTGGTAATAAAGACATTTAGGCTACCATCAACATCATCTAAATTCTCTGTCTTCATCTTCTGAATGGTCTACTCCTTCACTTGTCTGTCCTTCCACATATATTGTCTCTATTCTTGAAGATCCTTTCAGATGTAACTCAACTTTAGTCACTGTCCAACTGCAGAGGAATGCACATATCTAATGAGTGTTCAATTTACATGGCAATTGTTTTAATTATTCACATGCTGTGACACTTAAAAGCATCCCTTAATTATTACAATACCCCAGTAGATCAAAGGCAGTTAAGACGGAGTGTCATATAATGTCACAAGGCAGAATTTACTCAATATCTTATCAGTTAACTAAAAGGTGGTAGGCAAACCAAAGCACATGTACTTCAATCACAAATGTAAATTAACTGAATGCAAATTTTCTACAAATTTTTGATCCTGGGTTGCAGCCCAAATTTTTCCCTAGGTAGTAGGTACAATATGCATTTATTCATTAACTTATTAGCATGAAAAATGAACAGGCTATGCACCACAATGTACAAAACAGCAAAATATTGAAGGTCATTTCAATATTTATTCAACTTACTCATCTCCAGGGTTTGCCCTGCTTGACCATGTGTACAGAATTCCTTTTTCCCTGCTCCCTCTCAAAGGTATGGCAAGCTGGTATAAACAATAACAGAGAGGAACATGACGTGAATTGTACAGATGCAAAAATAACCTCTGTACCTTTCACTGTATGCTACCTTTAACAACATTCAAGGCTAGCCATTATATCCCTCGGAAAGACTGCTTTTCAAAATCAACTTTAATCATCAACAAGACCACTGATTACAGCTAAAAATTAATTACAGTAGGCCTAGATTCACTCATGGCACTTTACAATAAAATATAGTACACAGTAAATCTGTAAGGAAGCTTGTGCTATTTGATACAACCATGCATAAAGGAGCTGCAGATACTTCCCCTTTCATCAGTAACTATCACCCTTTAGTGTCAGTGGTACTACCCCACTAGGGTCTTTGATCTACTGGGGTAAGCACCATGATCGAGATTTAGGTAGACAGCTCACAGCATGTAGATACTGAAATTCTGTGAAGATCGAGCCTACTGTGCACATTAAATCAATGACAATGTAATAAATGATTGTAACATTATTCTATGAAATTCTCCAAGCAAAGCCTAACCCCATTGTAACTGATGCAAATTTAAGAATTAAGTTGTTGAATCAAGTCTACAGCCCAGGATTGGGGGTGGAGTGGTAGCATCCCTAGAAATAGTTTCTCCCCCTAGAAAATTTTGAGTTCCATCGATCGCCTCATTGCAACACATCTCGCCCCCTTGAAAAATAGTTCTCCCCATGGAAGTGATCTCACCCTCCTTCAGTACCTATAGCCTGGCTATATGCCTGTATGTGTTGAATACTTAGAATTATATGTGTCAGGCAGTGTATTTCCCCTCTCAAATGTGTTAAAACTAATGCACTTATCAATTGAATGGTGCACCCCACAACCCCTGGACATGTTCAGTCATTGTACACAACAGTGTTGACAAAACATGTACAATGACATACCCTTCAGTCACATCTGTGACTGACAAGTTTATGTAAAATGGCTCACACCTCAGTCATAAAACTGATGCAAAATTTGCAAATTTTGACTGTCATAGCGGTCACCAATGTTAACTGAAAAAATGAGAATGACAATTGATATCCCTGTACAAAGTGTAACAATTGACTCACAATGATTTAATTAGCCCTTGGTCACAAAAGTGACGTGACAATTGAGGTAATTGACTCACATACCCCTCAGTCATGCTGGTGGCTGACAATGGTTCAGTGATGGACATGTGCATCACACTGTCATTGGTCAATGACTCATATTTGACTGACAATGCCGGGGGATAGTGGGGTGCATCATTCAATTGATAAGTGCATAACAGATGTTTATCAAATGTACATGGAAATCAACAGATTGTAACAGTATGTATAAATGCCTTCCACATGCATATTCATGACAATATCTTGACAGCACTGATGGCACTATTTGGATGAAGACATACAGTACCTGGGCCACACCCTTCTGACCATCGATGGCATTAAAGCTATCACTTAAATCAATAAACTTTGTTTTGATTGGAACACCCAGTAATGTCTTTGCATCCTCATGATCTTTCAAAAGCAGCAAAGATTTAGAATAATAGGTGCCTGATATCAAATTATCTGAAAAAAGAGACAAGGAAACAAATTAATACAGTCAGATGTAGTCACCACACTTAAACATAGAATGCAAATACATTTTGAAGTGCTTTGTTGCATGCATGGCCTAGACCTTATTGTCACAGAATACTATACAGTAGTTGTTACAATATGTGAAGTCTACAGACACTGTAATTACAGTGCCTAATACACAGAGATTATTATTTTGACTATATGGCATCAAGGCTTTAAAATTTCTGAGTTTCACTACCAGTGCACTGGGGATGCTAACTGTTTCCAAAATAATGCAAATTATAGTGGGAATATACACTTACATATCAGTTGCAATAACATTGAACAAATCATGGGTACGAAGCTTATATCACCAAAAAATAAAAAAAGTTTCAATCTCCTTGCAATATTGGCTGGACATTTCAACTGAGGTGCATTTTTACATTTATAACTTGATCAATATCCTGGCTCAAGACCAAGGCAATCAGAGAGTACGGCCAATCCAGTATATGGATAATATCAAGTTTGGACTTTTTCAGAAGCGAGAGAAAGAGAGAGAAAGCACGCAAACACATGCACACACACAAAAACACTCACACAAACCTTGGATCTTTTTGTAAAAAAATGCACATCCTCCTAATGTCGCAAAACCTGTTACCACAGCAATTCCTCTCAAATTCTGAAATGACATAGGCATCTTGACACTTTCAATAAAATCTGTATTTAGAGAAAATAAGAAAAAAGAAACCTAAGTCTTAATTAACTGTTCACAATCACATTTAAAGATGCAGAGTGGGCTGGTGCAACAACCCAATGTGGTATTATATATATATATGCCTTAATGTACAGCAGACTGGGAGTATTCAAGATATGTCAACTAGAAGCCCATGAATTAGTTGTGCGGCAGTACATGCAGTTCCTCTATTTCCAGGCTTGATTATGGATGCAGTACTAGTAGGAATTATGGTTTGGTTATGATGCTAGCTTCAGCCCACAGACTGAAATGACTGCCTATAGGTCTGGTTCAATTTAGCCCCCCCCCCCCCTCCCTCCTCCAGCCTGGCAATTAAATGACTAGTTAAGCATACTAGGCTTAAAATGTACTTAGGCCTAGAATGACCCGCCGGAATGAGAATGTTTCACATTTCCTCCTACAAACCAACTATAGATGCAAACCATGAGAAAATAAATACAAGGGAAATTACTTACCCGACGAAAGTGTGGAACTTTTATTGTGACAGTTTCTTTGAAGAGTTCACAGTTTTCAGTCAGTTTTGTATCCTAACTTCTATACCCTTTCACTGTCCGTCCGATAATTCTGTACATCACAGCCTATACTGCCTACCTGCATCGCATCCTGTATTTACCCTGTCATCTATACTGTGTTCGTACGTATTACTATTACTAAATTACATGCCCACATGCCAAATGTGTTGGTATATTGCGCAATTTGTTATTGTCAAGGGTGCACGCATGTGAAGTAGAAAAACTGTACTCTGTGCATGCAGTATGCGCAGTGTGGCAGGGAACCCAAGATGCGAGATGAGATGAGATGAGAAGAAAGCAACCGGACTGGACGGTTTCATTTTGCATGGTAGGTTTAGAGCAATGTTTGCTTTTACAAAAAATAAGGGAAGGAAAATAAATAAGGCAATATGGGTCGATAAAATCGTGTGTCATGCATAACTGGTTTGCCACCCAGCATGCCCGTTCAACAGTCACTTTTTTACCTCTAACGTTAGGCCTAAGTTATTCCCGCCGAGTAAAATTGGAAGGACATACAGAGGCTAGGCTAGATACAACCGCACGAAACCTACTAAAGCAGTGTACATAGGTTTTACACATTACATTGCCTACATATTTTAGAGTCATGGGAGTAACTATAGAATACCCCGCCACGGTCGAAAAACACCTTTTTGAAAATGGGCAGGCACAGTTGCAGTGTCAAGGTCCCCCAAGATTGTTATTTTGAGAATGAATCAACATAAGTTTTGTGTTTTAAGTTTTTCATGTAAATATTGTTTGCAAAATGTCCAAGTCCACCGAGCCTCCAGTTTTGAGTGGAGGCACAGTGGCAGTCGTTGTGGCCTTTTACGAATTCATGTTGTTTTGCAACACAATAAATTATGCGTGTTTTTATGTAAATGTTTTTTGCAAATGTCCAAGTCCACTGAGACTCCAGTTTTGAGTGGAGGCGCAGTCACAGTGGCGTTTATGAATGCAAGTTATTTTGTTACTTTGTCTGGGCTTCACTGTGACTGCGCCTCCGGAGGCGAGGTGAGGTTTTTTATTGGCAGGGTATTCTATAGTTGTACCGAGGCATGATAAAATCAGTTCAGGGTGCTTAATAAGCACCAACACCAAGAACAAAACCTTATGCTTTTGCTTTGTCCTGAATTTCATGCTTTCAAATACACACAAAACATACAGAAAGTTAAATACCGTATAATGTTTGTCAATTGATCAGTCAGTTTATAGTATGGTTGTTTTTGACCAATAATGTCATTAATATTAAATATTAATAACAAAGTGACATTTCTGGTGCTGGAGTGTGTATATACCATTAGGTTTGGTGGTGCTGTGCAGGATTGTGTAACCCAGGGCTGGTCATATGACCCGGGCGATCGCCCGGGCCCGCCTTATCGCCCGGCTTGGAAGCAAAAATACTTCCCAAGGCGGGCATTAAAATGCCCGCCTTAAATTGTGTGGTGGGCAACAAATAGCACACCTTGAGAAATAGATCGCCCGTGTGGAAGAGCATTGCTAAAAACATCCGAATATATTTACATTAGTACATTTAAAAGACCTCCAAAAATTAAGAATTTTTTCCCCGATAATATTCGGCAACTTAGCGCGTGCTGCACTGACAGCCTCATGAACACGAATCGTCGAGTTCGAAGCAACGTTGTTTCTTACGATCTGTACTGTACACAGTAAATTACGTAGTAGCAGGCTACAGCAGCTTGCATACTAGACACGCCGCCCCGACCCATTGCAAGTTGCGATAATGTTCGGCGTGCTACAGAGCCCTGCATGTACAGTACATATTATACTACGCAATGCTGTTCCTTCAGTTCAATACGGCATGCCTCCTTGAGTATGCCAAAAAGAAAATAAAAAACCTCGCCCAACGTTCAAACGTGTCACTATTGTGCAAATCAACATCTTCCCGCCATGTGTAAACTACCTAGATACGACTATAATAACGCTGTAAATATTAAAGAAAAGTTTCAAAATTAACTGTGCTATTGTATCTAACGTTAGTTTGCACCAAAGTGACGATCGTAAAAATTGCAAAACTCCATGTGCAAGCTAATGTGAGTAGCCCGGATGTCAACACAAGGATAGCTACGTAAGAACGCATGAAGCTGTCAGTGATAATGTGTACACCCTGTAGTAGCAAATTTCACTAGCGTGACGTCATTTGTTTACATTCTGTAATTTCGGATGTGCAAGAGAATACTTACTTCTGACGGCTCTGATTGGTTGACATGTTTAAATTGGTATAACCTAGACAGCTTCGAGTTAAGCTTGTTTTTTGAGTCGGAAAACGCCCCAAAATTCAGTGCAGTAGATAGATAGAGGCCTTACGAAGTACTGCATTTATTAATTTGTTTTTATCAGGTTTCTCATATTGTTAATTTTCTATTTGAAACGACACGATTTCGTTGTGAGAATTTTAGTCTTCTTGAACATGTGGTAACTACCACTCCGAGACAGGTGAAAAATCAGGCAAGTGTCATTACGTGCACTTACAAAATTGCTGCTTTACTTTATTATATCGGTTATCGCGATCGGTATCTAATGGATATGGTGATCGGGTACCCGGGTTACTACGTTTTTGTACCCTTGCAAACACAAGTTTTATATTAGGCAAACAAACTGCAATTCTCCAATTCAAAATTATCCTGGGTCCTTCAAAATAAGGCTCACCAGCAAAATCCTGTGGGCCTGGAGTGGCATTTTTTTTTATTTTACCCCTGATCCCCAATACTTAAATTCAGACCCTGAGGCATAACTCAACAGAAGGACAAAAAAAGCTTTGAGATTTAACTTGTCACTGCCATTTTCCCGACTGTAGGCTTCGGCCCAACTATGTGCCATGGAAGAAGGAATATTGGTACATGGATGTCAGTTAATGGTTCCTTGGACCCCTATTGGCATGCATCCATGGAGTGGCTCCGCCATATGTTACCCTGGACTTGGCCTGCTTTGTGTCCACAGTGGTGCATATGGTAGAAGGGAATAGAGCGCCAACTCTACCCTGAAGGGCGCCATGATGTTGCTGATGGGGGTTTTGTGGCAAGTTAAAATGCAGTCATTTTCATTTCTTCACTGATTTGTATGATGTCAGAAAACATATGGCCCCACTGTTTGTTGGCAGTGTGTCGCATACATGCCATGTTGGGAACTGGGTAGAACACAGGGAGGGACACGGGGGGGGGGGGGACACAGAGCGTAAACCGAAAAGAATGATAAATTTAAATGAAACTTGTATATTAACACAACTGCCCGCCTGAAATCTTAGGTGGGCAACTAATTGCCCGCCTAGAAGCACAACATCTCAAGTAAGGCGGGCAGTTGCTTGCCCTCCTGAAAAATTTTCATGACCAGCCCTGGTGTAACCTGGTGCTGGATGGGGTTACAGGCATCTCCGGCTATGTCTTTATGTTGCCAGTCCTGCACTTGTATTAAATACACTGTACTCTCAATCACCCTAGGTAGTCCTAACCCAACCCATATCCTAACACTGCATAACCTTCTTGAAGACTTTCAGAACAAAGATACTTTGGAACAGAGGGCAGCTGTACCCCTGGACTAGACTGGAAAGTTTGCCTTGTGTGGGTAAGATCTGGCCTGCACAGCTTGCTGCGTGGTTTGGCACCAGGCTGCACAAAAAATTGCTTATCATAGATCTGGCCGCACATGTGATGCAAATTGGCTGCGGTCACGATACTACAAGGCAAAAAGTAGGCCTACCAGAAAGCTAGCACAAAACTCACTCCTGACAGTGCCCGTATGGCGGCAAGACCCGGCCAATATTTGACTGTACAGAGGTCTGTGAATCTGGCCCATGGCTGCACATCAGACGAGAAATAGCAAGTTACTTGCATGCACAAAATGCAGACTTTCCAGTCTGGCCCTTGGATGGTGCATATACATTGCCAAATCTGGTCCCATGTGGCACCAATGAAAGTGCAGTCTCTAGTTTTGATTAGATCTGGATGTAGTGCCGGTGAGTCCCAAGTATGATTATTAGAAAAGTTGCTGTCTTGGAAGGCAGACTATCTCATGTGGCTGATCAGCCAGTTCAAGCTCGTAAAATATGGTAACTACCCGCAAGGTGGAAAGTCCACGAGACTGAAGGACTACAAGACTGAAAGTCTGCGAGACCGAAGGTCCACGAGACTGAAAGTCAAATCTGAAACACACCCTTTGTGACCTTCAGAAAAATTGTGTTCAGTTTGAAGTCCCCTAAGTTAAAAAAAAAAGTCCCCTTAAGTTCAAAAAGATTTGAAAATTTCTAGAAGTCCTCAAATTTCAGTGGTCCTAACCCTACAGTATTTGATTTTCAGTCTCTTGGAATTTTGGTCTTGCGGACCCTTACTCACTTTCAGTCTCTCGGTCCTTCGGTCTTGCAACCTAAATGAACGTACAGTCATTCTGTATGTCAATCCAGTTCCAGATTCGCCCATATGCTTCAATGCAATTATGGTCTCGTGGACCATCAGTTTTGCCAGAAATCCCTGTTAAATGTGTAAGTACTGCAAAATCAACCTGGGCTGCATTGTCATGGGAATCCCGCACATGTATACCAAACTCAAAAGTATTTCAGTCACTGTACACACTCCCCTGGTTAATTTGCATGTTAGTGCAGGGTTTAAATGGTCAAGAGGTTAAAATGGGCCATACGTATGTGGGGTTGTAAAGTTTTAGGTAGCATAGCCTCCATTGCACCTGCAGAATTGTAAATTACATTTTGCATTAATTTTAAAGGGAAAATGCAGTCACCCCATGCAATCAGAGTTAGAATGCCCTGCCACTCTAGTTCATGAATGGCCTATTTTGATCATGTGACAATGTGTTTGTTAGTGAATTGTGAAATTTAAGGAGAATTCCTCCTTGCTTTACCTGTTGTTTGTAATAGTTATGTTCAAAATGTCTTCAGAGGTGCTTGTAATGCAGTAATGCAATAAGAGGAGATTTGCAAGAGTTTGTTTTTTTTTTTCAAAGCAAATTTTGGGGCGACTGCCTGTTGCCTTTAATGTAAATTTCATTGGTTGAGAGCTGCTTGCAGTTTTGACAATATGCCATTTACTGTAGTACAACTTGACTGCTGGGTTGTTTGCTGATATGATATCCTGTGCAGGTGTCATATGACTCACAACTAACGGATGAAGTCACAGGAATTTACAGTATCTTGCCAAACGCCCTGCCAGTTCACTGAGCCAAATGTTCTGCAACAGAAGTTCTGTGTACTGCTTTTCTGATCCTCCCAAATTAAAAGAAGGGTCTAAGCTTAAATCAAGAACTTTTTTGATGTGTTGGAGGTACTTGTTCTAAGCATTCTGATGAAATTTGCATTGAAATCTGATGTGTGCTTGGTTCTCAAGATACAGTATTAGCAGTTACAGTTGTCACATATGGTATTCAGCACAAAGTGAACTAGAAGCAAGCACATATGATGTCATAGCCTCATATTAATGGCCAGTCATTTGTTTTCCTTTAAACTTAATTTACAACCAGCTTTCTCTTCCATAATCACATGTTATCGGAATGTAATTGCATGAGAGGCATGACAGTTGTACAAATTTCACATTTCACATGGGTGTAATGATCGAGTCTTTGTTAATTATGCATAGCACCCGGAGTATTTAGGTTGACAGCAGTCAAGGAGATTATGAGTCCCGATAAATGAAATGCCACAAATAAATCCTTCACATCTGCCATACTGTAATCTTTACAATGGGGAGGTCCTATCCCCATGAACTTCAAGGTCAGCACAACAGACTAGAAAAAACAAAGGAAACAAAGCATTTTCATCCATGTGAGGAAGTGATATAAACCATTGCTTGCCTCAAGCTCACTTTTGGTCACAAATGTAGTAACTTCATTTGCTGATATCTCGAGTACAACATGTGTGATTTGAATGGAAGTTTCACCAAAGTGCTTAGATTTAGTTCCTCTTCCATATGAAAATTAATTTTTTGCTTAAAGCCTTCCTTAATGGAATTAATGCTTCAGTGTTGCTGAAGTAAACTAGTTGAATCTCAGTGCAAATGGCTGCTGTCACTCACATACCTGTATGCATGCAACAGTCACTGTAATTTTGCACAGAGAGTGTTGTTGTTCACAACTTTGGTGTTTAAATGGGCAGAGAAAAAGTTCGTTGGAGTAAAGTCATTCGATGTAACCTATAGCAACAGGTGGGGTTAGGTTGCATGGCCTCCTTAGCTGGTATTTTATTGTGGTATGTAAGCATGTAATTAATAGTGCAATGAGAAATAAACATATACTTGGCTGGCTATGACGAGACGTGATTAGGTTTGAGAGTTTCGGGGTGTGGAGCTATTTGAAGAAAAGGTCAAAATTCTCCATTAAAATCTGCAGTTTGATCTTCAGTTGCCACTGGATCTGTTCTGAGGCAAAAAGATAGGTAACTACTGGATCATAAGATTTAATTTTTTGAGCCAAAGTCATAGTAGTTTGGCATAACAACAAGAATGTAATTTGACTCTCAAGGGCAAGGGTGATGGTGATTAGCGATGTCCGTATCACCAAGGCAGAGATTCCATGATGTTTGGAATGATGTGACAACCCCTTTAAATTACACTGGATGCCTGTTAACTTGTACCCTGGCCAATTGGTATGGCTGTTTTGTAACAGTAGTTGTAAATCCACATTGCTAACTTCACTAAAAAATACAAGTATCATAGCTTCCGGTTTTTGTCACAGTCAACTTCCTTGTACACTCTTAAAATTGTAAGGCCCTACAATCTTGCCCCAAATATTTATAATTATATATATGTATTCTGTTTGTGACTGCATGTTGATTGACTTTTAAGTCAAGCAATAGCTTCAATCTGATGGTCAGTGATGACTTGTTCAGTCAGTTGGGTTACCAATTGCAGTCACACAGAGGTGTGTGGTTGTGGCATTGAACAACTACAGGGCAAGCTCCTGTAGCTTTGTATGGGAGGTACAGTATGGGAAAGTAAATGGTTTTGATTTAACCCTGGATCAAATCCCAGTAGGACTACAGGTACCTGGAAATGGCCATGTCCTAGGGACTATTTAAAATTATGTGTGCTACAAATGGAGCTGCATTAATGGTGCTAAGTGCTCCAGTCAAAAATGGGAGAATTACTGCATAAAGCAGGAACTTCTGACAGTCCCACTCAGCTTTTCCATATGGCTTGCCTATTTGATCAGGTCGCTGGGCACAACTTTTGGGCTGTAGTGCAGAGCAGGCTGGGTCCTCCACTTATCCCAGATTTCAGAACTTCAAATTCGACTGGAGATGTTCTCGTTTGTCAGATGGGGACTGTATAGAGCTTAGGCTGGACTGGGAGAATTTGGTACTTATCCTTGTCTTGTCCTCCATTATAAAGTTGGGAAACATAGAAGGCAAATTTTTGTGTCTGGTTTTTATCCATGATAAACCTGGTATGATACTACAGTGTGCAGTTAGGGTTCTTCATAATACTACCAGTGGATATATAATTTCTGAATTAAAATCCTAATCTTTACTTTAGTATGTGCTGCAGTATGTATTACAGTAATAGTGCTACAGAACAATTTTTGATTATTGTAAAATGTAACTTATTACAGCTTAAGTGAAGGGTAAGGGCCTGGTTGATAGGGAAGGTGCAGTGGGACTACAGCTAGATGAGTTTATGGAAGGGGATGCCAGAGGTGGGCAGGTTTGCATCTGGGGAATGATCAGAAGGTAGTGATAAAATAAAAGGACAATTCTCATTGCTCCAAAATAGAACCAAGTGACATGCCTAATTACTGCATTTATGAGTGACTCAGTGTGCGTTAGTTGACATATGTAAATGGAAAGGGACAAATTTACTAGTATTGTAAACCTGTATGCAACATGTATGCAAGCCACACTGATAGAAATGCACTGGTTAATTATTGCACAATAAAGAGGATTTACATATACATGCAAATCTTCAAATTAAATGATGGTATGATGGTAGAAGTGTTTTGGTAAAGGCTGGTGATCTCTTAGGAAGCATTTAATTTGCCGTTGGATCTGTACAGTATTTCTTTGAGGTCAATGTAGTTGACGAATGGCATCTGCTGCACTTCTGTTAGCAGATTAGTTTGATGTCTATCAGTGTTGGCAAAGATTGCCATCAGACATTATTCAGACTAAAGTCTGACAGTTCGTGGTCCATCCAACTTTTAAACCAACTTCTGCAACATTTCAGACATCCATATGACATTGTACAAAGTCACACAAATGGGTCGTTCCTTCAAGAGACATTTTTCTGATGTCAGGCTAACCTCCAAAATTTACCCGACCTCACTCTGACTAAGTGGACCATACAGTACCTGACATAGATTCAATAGCAATATGTTTACTGACAAGGGTTAGTGTCTGTAGTTCTAAGACCATTGTGGCCTTGGTCAATGAAACTTAGTTGGAGGTAATCAGAAAGTACCGGGGAGTGGAGAAATGGTTTTTAGTACAGTCAAGTCTTTTGTTAGAATTTGAAATACTGTATTTGGGATGGTGAAAATTTGGTTTTCAAAGCTTTCTTGTGGAAAATAGGGAAAGGAGTTTGAAAACCGAAGATTTTTGTAACTGAAAAACCATGATTTCTATAGAATGAGAGGCAATTCAAAGTAAGGTAGCTGTATAATTTTAGTTGAAATATAACAGGTACTTCCAGAAAGAAATTGACTTCTTTTTAACTCATCATTCATCACAGTTTTTCATATGATTCAACAAGTCTTGCACAATGCCCAATAGTACTGTGGAGAAGATACTGTATATGGTTGGAGTTTATCAGTTGGTACAAACTAAATGGTTTTAAAATGCAATGGTAAGAGCTGTTTTCTGGTTGTGACATGTTGATGAAATTTAAATGCAATATTTCCCTTCAGAGAAGAATCAGTCTAACAACATTCTATTGATATAAGCACAGTTTTTATTGAGAAAAAGTAGCACTGTAAACTTGGGATACTGTACTTGACACAATTTCAGGAGTTTATTTTATGCAGCACAAGACTTGCAGGCTTAACCTGGGACATGTTTAAACATGATTTAGGGGTTTGTCATAGGTATTTGTGGGACAACTTTTATTCTTTTTTTAACTTTGCCATATATTTTTTTTTTATTTAATACTAATTGAAACAGTCTCAAATTACCCAGGAGTCGAGGATACTTGAGACAGATACATTATTTTAATTCATGGAGTGAGAAAATGCATTCTCTAGCTGTCTCTAGCATAGCTGAAAAGACTATAAATTGTATTAATAAAAGACTAGAAATAAGCATGAGCAAGGAGGGAACTATATTTGAAATTTACAAGTATAGGCCTAATCCCTCTCCATCTTTTTCTGTATCCTCAAGTGGGTATACGGTACTTGAGAGAGTTTCAGAAATTTTTTAATATTATCATTATAAATATAGGTTTAATCTAGGTCATTGCTACATGTGAACCAGGGACTGCACATATGCGTATGTTGAGCAGTACTGTATCTTTTATTCTTTGAATTGTAGCTTGGGAATATATTTTCTTATCCAGATATACTACTGTAGGGTGCTACTAAAAAATCAGTGCAGTGCAACACATTGCAATACGTTAACAATAGTCCAGTCATTTAAATAATGGAAACACCTTATAGAGTTTATAGGCACCAGCCAAGTAGCTGCCTACCTGTTATTGCTGCTGTCAGAGTTTTTCAAAAGCCACATAAATTTCTGCATGAAATTAATTAGGAATCGTTAAAATTGCCTCTCTTGAATGTACAGGTACCCCCACTTTTCAAGATAGGCAATTGATTGAACAATTACAACATCATACAAAATAACAAAGTAAAATTAAATGACTGGAAGTAGGGTAATGACTGAGGAATCTTTAACAGTAGAAATTTTTGCAAATTAATACCCAGACATCTCAAGTATCCCCACTTTATCGTACTGTAGTATTGAACACAAATTAGACTGATCCTTTATATTGAGGAGACATACAGTACAGTAGGAGAAAATTTAGTGCCTTTTTGGCCTCTTATGAACCTTAAATTGATAAGATAAATAAACTTGAAACAAGGAAGTTCATGTACTACCCATTTCATTCATCCATGTGAATATAGTGAATTAAAATCAAGTAAATTCTTGAACATGACAATGTGGTCAACACTTGTAGGCATTTTCAAAGTCATTGCATGTGTTCTGTTCTGCAGGTTTTCAAATTTGAAGAGATCATGACAGAAGTTTCCTGGCTGGCAGAACTGTCTAAAGAGGCAGTATGTAATGAAGTTTTATGCTGTTCATCTGACATCACCAAGGATTGCCCCTCTAAAGGCATCCATCGGATAGATCAACCCATCAGCTACAAAGAATTTTTTAGATTATTTCTTCAGGAGAACAGACCATGCATGTTAGGCTCATTTGCCACCCAGACATGGAAAAGTAGGGAAGAGTGGGTGAAGAGTGATGGTTTACCAGACTTTGACTTCTTAAAGAATCAGTTTGGTAAGATTCATTGTTTTTCCTCAAATGTAACCAGAGTTGTAATGAATTCACTTTTGTAGGGGCAAGTTAAGTTAACTACAGCTATTCTAGTGAATTGAGTCAAGTTATTGACTGGAGTCAACATGTTACTTCAATTGGGAAAATAATCCAGAATTTGTCAACTCCGGTAGTTTAAAGGCTTTGATCTGATGTGTGACTTGATTAATTGAATGCACACCCTTGTAACTTGAGATCTATTGCCCAGTAAGATCTACACAGGTCTGTAGTCGAGAGGGGAGGGCATAGGAAGCACCCCCTAAGAGTTTGTTAAATCCTCTGGAGATTTTTTTGAAAGAACATCTTGTAAAACATATCTCCGTACCCCCGATATTTTACCCCCTCCTTGGGAGCTATCTGGTGCCCTGAGTCTGTTGCCCCCTTCATCACCTTGTTAGGCAATGGGCCTAGATCTACAACAGTGTAAGACATACTGTTAAGAGCTAGGTTATAGTGCTTACAATGACCCTTTCTGTTATCTTCTTTAGACTTGGAACATATATCTATAACATCTACAGTGTACAGTACTTGAAGTAAATAGAGCTTCTGGTCTTGAAATAGTATTTTTACATCCAACTGTCTGTATTTACAGTATTTAAGACCTACTCAGAAAGGAAACTAGGGCGGCCATTCGTCAGGCTTTTTGCCGGACAGTCCGGGTTTTGAGCACCCTGTCCTCCATTTGGGTTCACAGGGCGCCGGATGTTGAATATTCCTCCATTCTGAAAATTCTACCATAAACCTCCCTCATGCACAAATTTTCAGAGATAATTTCAATTTCAGACAAAAACAACAATTTCACAGCTCTAATTATTCAGCCTAGATCACTGGAAAGGACTGTTTCAGGTCATCTAAGGAGTTTGTGAAGCCAAAAATTTTCTGGTACACTACGGGTCAACTCATGGTGGCATTCCGCTTAGATAGTAGTTAAGGTTGTCCTCCTTTTCTGTCATCGGGAAGTGGTCACCCTATAAGAAACTTTTCTCTTTTCACACAGGGCACGTGACTGTTCCAGTTGCTATTTGTGCTGAAGTTGAATACAATGCCCAACCCAAGCAGGATATGCTTTTTAGAGACTACTTACAATACTGGGAAGAATACATTAGAAAGGATTACTCCTCTGAAAAAGGATGTTTGTATATGAAAGATATGCACTTCACCAGGTAGGTGTGATATTGGGATGTTGAGATGAAAGTTATGCCTAATATGTGAATGAAAATCTTAATGAGGTATTCTGGGCCTTTTCATGAAGAGACCTTTACAGTACAATTTAGCTTTTGTAGGATCTTTCGTGCAACATTTATGTAGAATTCAAACATGAGATTGATCAATTAAGCACGGCCCCAGTGAGATTTGCATTCAGTTCATATGTATTGGGTGTAAGGTATTAGGTGCTGTTATCATTTTTATCCACAGTGAAGCTCGCAGCAAGGAAGGCTACGAAACAGGCAATTCTTCTTTTCAAAAAAGATTTTTCTTTGGTTACTGTACATGATGTACTGTAACTCACCCATATAACTTTTTAAAGGGGAACAATAGTGGCCATTTTACCCTTGACATATGTGTAGTATACATATAAATACTACAGATAATCTTTACCTGGTGGACCTTACATGAAACCTTTATTAAGAATAATATATTTCAAATTTCCCTCGCTTGCTGGCATGTGCGCAGACATATTCGAAAGAAGACGACTAGATATCAGCTGATTGCTGACGTACAACACACACCTCACGATTTCCAGAGCAAAATGTTGCCAGCTCAAATAAATTTAAATAGGCCTTCTTAATTTTTCTGAGTGGTGGTTCAAAATTTCAAAATTATGTATTTTAAATCATAAAAAATATAGAAAGTATAACAAAAACTTCAGTGGGATTTTTATGCCCCACAGCTAAAAATACTAAATAGTTCTTGCCCATTTATTTTGTGTAGTATTGCAAGAGGATGCTATCAAGGAATACTCTCTTTCAGTGGTTCCATTTTCCGAACCCATGGTATCACGCTGAAGGGCTGTGTTCATGCCGTGTTTGGATAGTTCTTCATAAAGATTTCTATACGTAAATGATGATTATCTGTTTTTACTCTTATGTTACCATAAGAACATTAAGAGATTCAACTCTTCGGTAGTAGTCATGAAATCTTAAGGAAACTCTGATCCACTGAGGGAAATTTTTGTCTAACTTATGGAAACACTATTCTCCATAAAACACCTATACGTGTTCGCTAGGGCCTGCCTTTCGTTCGAGACAAAAATCTTGTGATATTTTCTGATTTAGTGCATATAATGAGGATTTGCGCAGACACTGTGAAGTATGATATCGATTATTGCATATTTGGTGGAGTACTAGCCGCATTCTTTCAGCAACACCTTGAAATGTCAGTCGAGAGTTGTTTTTGAGTCTACCAGAAGCAAGCGTAACCATTCTCCGCGATGTGTTCCCATCATGGCTGCCTCGAGCTTTCGGTAACAGGCACAGAATTTCTTTTTGGTTGAGTAAGCTTCAATCAGATGCATTTTGTCTGGTAAGAGACTTCTGTGTATTGTTTGAATATTTTACTTTGAATTTTACAACTTTTATTGGCAGATTGACTGTTGAGAGTTTAGAAAAATCTAAAACGTTTTGACAAATATGATCGAATCCCTTCGGACTACGGCGATGCAGTGCAGTGGTCAGTACCGTACCATGCATGTGTGTGATATGCCATATAGAGTCAATATGGATTTCGAGTTGCACTTATAAGTGTAGGGTGAAGGATTTTCTCGAACTTTTTAACTGGTTAAAAATCGTACGTATCAAGTAAGAAGAAGGCTGTATGATGATATTAGATAGTAATGTACAGATTTCTGGATTTTAATGGCAAATTTAACCGCTGCATTTTTTTAAAATTAAAGATAGTTTTGACGTTACCGTGAATACTGTAGGTGTGTGCTTACAAACTACACAAGCAGTTGTTGTAAAACCCACGGCGAGGTGCAGGTGTGACATCACAGTTCTGTTGCATTGTGGGTAATATCACAATATCATGACTGCCTACACAGTGGCATTTAGCGAGTTTCAACAATTTTTTGAAAAATTCGTGTTAAATAAGATATTGAGTTATATTAGTTGTTAATGGTATCACAATGCTTGGAAAAATGTGTTCCAAATGTTGTACTTGCTTAGAAAGCTGTACAATTGTTTCCCTTTAATTTTTGATATGGAGTCTTATATTTATGATTGTAAAAGGAAAGATTGTGATCCAATGATTGATGAGTTTGTTTTAAATTTAAGTTTGCTTTATCCATCGAGATGTATATTTGCTCAGAGAAAGAGACTGACAAACAAGGGGAAAGTTGATTTCGCACAACTCTTTGAAGATTTTTTCAATTTGTCCTGAACCTTCTGTTGGTTAACATCCATTGTAGTATTAATTTTGTATATTTTCGTAAATTATTTGTGTGTATGTAAACCTTTTTTATTTGCAAATATTGATTTTGTTTAGCTAATTGATTCAGCATGTATGTATTTAGATGAGAAAGTTGAAGTAAATTAAAATAGGAACAAAAAAAAAAAAAAAGAAGCTTGTAGCAGGCAGGGGTGCTGCTACGTCTCAGTCTCTCATCATTACAATTTTTGTTTTTCTTCAAAATTTACACCCATTATCCACTTCAAAGGTGTAGGTGAAACTGGTTATGCATTAAAAACTTGTGGGACATTCCCCAAACTATATCTTAGTGACCACTGATTAAATATTCACATATCCCTGGCAAACAGAAAAGACAGAATGATACCCAACAAGTTGGTTGTCAAGCTTGAGTTTACATGAGACAGTATGTTTGAAATACTGCTTGACAATGTATACACATTATGTGCAATGGAACCGCTATTTGCAGATGTGTTTGTGTGAGCAACTTTGTGTTCCAGCAGTACAATACTGTATATGTTTGTCATCAGGTGTGTACAATGGTGTCAAATCTATCTGATATCTGTTGCTTTTAATAATACATTATTCTCTTTCTTTCCATTTGTCAATTTCCAGGGAATTTCCTCTTTACAAGGCATATGAGGCTCCTGTTTACTTTACTTCTGATTGGTTGAATGAGTATTGGGACTCGGGCAATGATGGCAAGGAAGACGACTACCGTTTTGTCTACATGGGTCCAAAGGGATCTTGGTACAGTATTTTCTGCCCTCTAAACAAGAGAAGGTCTTTTAGGGAGCTAAATTCCAAAACAAGTAGCTCTTGGTTCCTGAAACTTTGAGAGAACTGGGAGCCACTTTGAATCAATCGGGAGCTAGCTACTTGTGTATCAATCATTTTGCAGGTTGACCATACAACCCACCTGATGTCTTGCTTTTGCTCATACATTTATGCAAACTGTTCTTCCATTGCTAAACTTTTTTTTTTATTGAGAAAATCCCCAAAACATATATACTTATTTACATCATGCCCATGAACGAACAAATATATGGAAAAGCATTTGCATTTTGTTTAGTGATAAATAGTGCAAGAAATCACAACTCAGAGGATTGCATACGGAGCACATTTTCCCACTCCGACGAGACATTAAAAAATTGATTATGATTGCAGTCTATACCGCTGACTTATTTTTCTACTTTTAAGTATTCACTTAAATCACAAAGAAAAGACGATAAAGTAGGTCTAACAGACTTAAGTCTACATTTATAAACATGGTATTTAAATATGGCAGCTAAGTAATTAAGTGCCCGGATATCTGTGCTATTGCCTTGATAACCTTAAATTAAACTTTCATTTGAATAGTAGAAAGTCTTTGATAATTTTTCTGTTGTCCACAAATTAAGTTGATCAGTTAATTGCTTTATAATAGGGCACATGCAAAATAAATGTAAAATCGTTTCCTTCTCTTGCTTACAGAAGGTGCACAGATCATTCTTGTTTAGTCCAATGCAGTGTAGTAATACATTTGTACATAGGAAGGTTTAAACAATTCGATATTGAAACCATTTAAGGGTTACCGAAGTTATACCTTTGAAAGCTAATTTATTATAGTATTTCCAAATCTCATAAGTATAGATACATTGAGAATATCATTCCACTTTTCTCTCAAATGAATATTTGAAGTAACATATGGTTTTACTATAATATTATAAAATACCTGACAGCCTTTATCAGGAGATAGAAACAAACTATAAATTAGAGGTCTAATGGGCATGGGGGCCTTAGAACAAATGTGAAAATTGTGGTTGGCTGATAGAATAGCTCTACGGAGACCAAAGAAAGTAAGGAAATCAATATTCACCCCAAAGTAATCTTTAATGGGCCATAGTCATAAAAGTTTCCGTCTTCATCGAAAAAAGTCATTAACGAAATAGAATTTCTGGCTATAGAAAGCAGGAATATGTACAGGATGGCCATCCATTTCAAATTGCTAAACTTGGTTTATTCCTTCTTACTAAACCGGTGCTGTGTCAAAGTGGATAAGGCATCAGTATTTGAAGCAATGAAGTCTATCAGTTTAGGAGGTTTGGGTGCAGCCTAGACCAGGTCACAGTTAGGCTGGTGTATAAGCCAAGCAGAGGAATCTACCATTTTCTCATCTGAACTGACCCTTTAAAAGAAACCATATCAAAGTAGTAATCTATTATTAGCCATATGCTCCTTCCACTTTCTCATGGTTGCTTTGCATGAAAAAACACCTGTCCTTTGAGGCCAGAATTATTATACCTTGTCTCAAATTTCATAGTATCTTATAACAACGAGGCACCTATAAAAATGGTGCAATTCCAGTCCCCAGTAAGGCATTTACAGCAGAATGGGATTTGAGTGGTACAAAAGAACTCAAGGTTATAAGTAGTGCCCACCTACTGTATATTGATCCCTTGCCTGGAAATAGCAGGAAGCATTATTATACGTGGCTGTGGGCATGGAAATTTCAATCGTTTGTATACTGAGGGCACTCTTTCATTGCAAACTGTGCTTCCCTCCCCTTCCCTGACAAGAAAGCAGAATATTTCCGTCTGCGTGTAATTTTATTTTTCTGTACAGTGCTAATTTCTCAAGCAAGAAAGCAAAGATTGCCACAAGGTTTGATCTACAGTAAAGCAGCCCGGTGGCATGGTTATTGTTGTAGTTTTACTTTAATAGCAAATGATTTTTATGACAGTTCTCTGGAAGAATAATTAGTAAAGTTAGTAGCTGTGTGACTCCATAAGTTCCTTTGAATGAACTTCACATCAGAAACTGCAAGCTACAAAAACTACTAGCCCCATAGGGAGGTGGCCATGGAGACCTCTTCATAGGTAGGGTGGGGGAAGAACCTTTCCTCCTGGAGGATTTCCACAGTAAACATACAAGCAGCCCTTGTAGATGTCAAAATTGTTCATTAGGGGATGATATTTTCCAAAAAATTTGAAAAGAGCCCCCTGCTGAGAAAAAATTAATTGTACTTAAAAAAAATGTAATTGCACCGAAAAAAAAATAACTGCACCCTGGCTGGTACTATACACAAAACATTTCTTATTAGAGATAAGTAATTCCTAAAGTATATAAACATGTGATATGAGTTGTTTACCCAGTCATTCACCTTTTCATTCAAGCAGGTCAAAATGATATGAAAATGTTTTTTTTTTCTTCAACAGGACTCCGTTTCATGCAGATGTTTTCAGATCCTACAGCTGGTCAGCCAACATTTGTGGAACAAAAAAGTGGATTCTTGTTCCTCCTGGACAAGAGGTGTTACTACAAGACAGGTTAGGTAATCTACCATATGATGTCCATAGTTGTGATTTTAAAGACTCAGAGAAATACCCAAAATTTAAAGAAGAGCTTTATACACCAGTCGAAGTGGTCCAGTACCCTGGTGAAGTCATCTTTGTACCCAGTGGATGGCACCATCAAGTTTATAACATGGTAAGTACCTTACAGGAATTATTGACCAACTTTAGCATTTTCAGGGTAAACTTCAGGTGGAAGCCATTTGTGATGTCACAAGGTAGCTCTTTCTAAGATGTTAACTAGGCTTGGGTGGGTTGCCACACTCTAATTCAGAGTAGGGCTCCTAGCTGGGAGTCAAGTAACAACTCCACTTTCAAAGGAATTGTGACTCATGGGGAGTTCAAAATACTGACATGGATATGCCCCCAAATCACATTTTGGAGGAAACATTTATTTTATTTTGAAGTTTACAATGAATGATATTGACAAAACAGGCTCTTTTGGTCATTTCCTTTATCAAAACTTTGGTTAGCCACTACGATTTTCCGACACTGTCAGATAGCACCCCAGCCATAGAGGAGCCAGTTGTAAAAGCCTACTTGTGTGTTGATACTCATTGTTAGACTAGTAATTGACAGGTTGTTGTTGCTGAGGTATACGCTGTGTCAGTTGTGATGTCATTGTAGGAGTTGCGACTAATAGGACCATGGTTACCTTGTGCCAAATATATTAGAGTCGCCCTAGCCTAATGTTAACAGTGTATTCCTTTAAATTAGACATATTAGTATGAGACATTGCCAAAGGGAAATAATAAAAAAGTATCTCTGTCTCCTCTTCAAGCAAATTTCAATGTGAGTAATGTTTGGGAACCATATGTTGATAGGTATTTAAGACACTAGTCATGTTTATGTTATCTTGCCAGGACCAGTTAAAGTCTTCAGTAATTTGAAATTGATAGCATTAAAATCCCTGCTGTTAAGTCTAGGTGTGCATGGCAGGTATGAGTCCAGAGGTTAGTCACAGGGTCATGAGTCTTCTCCTGCCCCAGTGACTTCGGTGGTGTGGTGTACCCCTTGATACATGGGTCAAAATAGTACCCAAGGAGACCATTATACTGGCTTACGTTATTTTTCAAACTTTCTTTGAGTAAGACTCTAATACTCTCATAAAAAGAGCACCTGGTCTAACTGTGTTTATGGACAATTTGAACCTGCTCACCTTCTTTGCTTAAATGCCATCTCCACTCCTGATAATAACAACAACAACAACAACAACAACAACAACGGCAATTTACAATGTGCACAAATCTGTAAAAGAGCACTCATGGCGTATGCAAGGCGCAAAAAAAAAAAAAGAAAGAAAGCAAGGTGCAAGCTCCTGATGTGCACTAGGTATGTATATGTGACACCAACTCTTGGAAAAATCCCCCAGGACAGTGCCCACCCAGACAGTTATCTTGGACAACTCTCCCTGGGGAAAATTCCTACCTGGAAGGTAGGAATTTTCCTGTCTGGAAAATTCTTGGATCATTTCCCTCAAGGCCACAATAGGCAACATTAAAATTTCTGGTTTGGGAAGATGTCTAAGGGGTAACTAACATTGCTGGGAATTATCTGGGTATGGAATTGTCCAGGGGAAAATTGTCTGGTGAAGTTGGCTGTAGGTAGCTAGCCAGAAGAAAATCTTGTGGGCTGGAATTGTTTGGAGGGGATCGTCCGGTCATGGGGACACTTCGTTTGCCAGCAGAACATGTCAGTAAGAGTTCTTCCTGGATTCCGTAAAATTCAGTTCCCCACCAGTTGTATTAAATAGTGATAGTATCTACCCCAGAGTTTCACAGCATCATTGGGTTGACACAGCTGATGTGTGGCAGAACTTTCCGAATCTGTTACAGCACCAAGCATAGTCCCACATTAGCAGGGCAAACACAATCTACGACCAATTTCTCTGTTGGTGGATGGACTTTCAGTCGTTCCTTCCTATCTCATAAGAGTCCCTACCTCCTGTGGCACCACCACCAGGATTTCAAATGTAGGGCAGGGTCAAGAGGGGGAAGCAAAACTTGGAGGAGGGGGCAAAATGTGTGTGCACATTGTTCCTGTTAGCTTTATTTATACCTTTGTACAGGAGAAGACAGGGGGTGTTGGTGGAGGGAGGGCTATGACTGGAGGAGAAATGCCCCCCTCCCTCCCTGTGGCACCTCTGCCTGCCTCCCTCTAAACACATATGGTTTTTTTTCATCTAGACAAAAATTATGTTCATTTTATTTTACAAAATGCTATCAGCTAAGCCTTGTCCTTGATATATCTATGCATTTGTTTATGATAAATTGGACATGGAAATTTCAGAATCTTGTAAATAAATATTCCTTAGATCCACTATTGAAGAAGGGGATGAACCACCCACATACAGTTTAAAGCCATTGCGGTGATACAGCAAATTTGTATGGAAACTTACTTTAACAATAGTCGCTTGAATGAATGTAATTTTGTCATTTGGTAAATTCAGTTAAATACCTCTTTTCACCCACACTTTTATAAACTGTCAGGTGGATACTATATCTGTCAACCATAATTGGTTCAATGGTGTAAGTATTTACAAAACGTGGGTCTTTCTTCAAGAAGAGTTTTCAAGAGTTCAGGAATCCATATCAGATTGTCGTGAAATGGACGGCTGGGAAAATCAGTGCCAGGTGAGATTTCATGTAAACCATCCTTAAATGATAAACGAATCCTTAAATGATAAAACTGACTGCTAGGTACCTTTGGATATCCTCAAGAGCAGTAATACTTTAACAGATAGAAAAAAAAATGACAATTGGGCAACATACAAGTGAAGAGCAGTGATGGTGCCAGGTGTGGGGCAGGGGGCCGTGGCCCCCATAGGGGAAAGCTGGCACCCCATCAGGGAAATATTCCAGTTGTGTCTGAGAGCCTTTATGGGTGCAATGGAGCATGTAATCCCTGACGACGACCTTACAAATTTCTTGGTTTTGCTTTTAAGGAGGGCAGATACTTTAAAAACAAAATCCAAATATCACCAGTTTGCTTTAATAAAAACCCCAAATTTTCAAATTATCTTCAGTGCTTTTGTTATCTTTGTTGGGGCTTTGGGTTGCTGGGCCCCTGGCAGGAACTTAGCCTCCCTGTTGAGCAAAGACTGGCATTCCCCCTGGGAATGACAGCAAAATTGTAAGACCAATGCAAAGAGTGCATCTCCGTATCTTGTCTAGTTTATGAGATTTTTCTGACAATTTTGAGGGAGTTGCCCTTGTCTGAACAGAATGCTTTCTAGTAAGTCTGTTTTGTACCTCTCAGCATCACTTTGTGTGTGAGATCTCTTTGCTTTTGTTCATAGTTTGTTTCTCTTTCAATTGCTCCATACAAAGAGGGAATGTTTTCTTTTTTTTTGTATCACATTTCAACATGGCAGTACTCTCAGTTAATTCCTGAAATAATTTTCTAATTGGTGGTTATGGCTTTAAAAATAAATGAAAGTAAATTTCAAAGAAATACAAATCATCTGGTTAAAGGGGCCCTTGCATCACTCTAAACGTACTTAGGAATGTGATCATATCTTTAAATACAACTGGTGACTGCACTTTGACTGATATTAATTCAAGCAGTAGCTATAGACTGTGGTTCCTCAATGATCACTTGTGCAGTCAGTTGTTTTCCCAATTAAGTCAACACATATTACTGTGTTGCTATTGCCTTGATAAGTAGTTTAAACTCAGTGCAGGCTACTGTAGCGTTGACAGGGAAGAGACAAGACAGGTGCTCTTTTGTTTGAATTGAAGAAGTGGCTAGAAGCAGTGTAGTAACAAGTCATTCAATTTTGCAGTCGAGTCCCAGTCATTTACTACTTTCAGTGTGACTTGAGGCAAGTCAGTGACTCAAGTCATTGTATTATTTCTATGAGGAAATTATGATACAATTGTTCGAGTCATTTCCCTTTTGAAAAGTAGTGACTCGGGTCATGACTCATTACAGCACTGGATAGAAGTAAACTGAGTTGGAAGAATTTTTCTGTCTTGAGCAAGACTCATAACCCTTTAAAGGGAATGAGCGTATGAAATCATAATTAGGAGCACTGGAACTGAATTTTTAGTTCCGGCTGGAACCGAAACTGGCTGGAACATAAAAAAAGTTCTGCCCGGAACCGGCATTTTGGATGTATTCTGTACTTTTGTTTAGGAACTGTAGAACTGATAGGGCTACAATGCTTATGCCTACACAGTGTAGTCCCAACTTGACAAAGTGGTTCTAACCAAAGTCAAAAGTAAAAAAAAAAAATTAAGTTCGGTATAAAGTGAAGGAAAACAAAACATACAGTGTTGAGTTCTGAGGTGGGGTTTTCTTGAAGCAGATACAGTGTGAATTTCATATCCTCACACTGATTGATAACATTATGAATGCATGTTTCAGACTTAGGGCTTGATATTAACAGTAGTGCCTGATTGCCTGTGGCAAGTTGTGACTCCTAACTCAAACTTTGAACAAAGAAAATACAAGTATTTTCCTACAGCAACAGAGGAAAAATTTAAACCCCACAGTTCACAAATAACGATGATATTGATAAGACAGTGGAGTAAAACTCATCAAACCAGTTTGATTGAACCCTGGGCTCCATTTCATAAAAGTTAGGAATATTCCTAAAATTAAAGTTCCTAAACTGCTTAGGAATGATTTGTCTGAAATCATTCCTTCCTTCAAATATTTAGGGATAAATCAAAAGTGACATTGTTTTTATCTGTGAATTTCCTGCCAAATTAATTAAGAACATTTCTAAATCTACCAAAGATCATTCCTAAGCCTAGGAAAATCTACAGTATGAAGATAAGAATGAATTCTTCCTAAGTCCAAGATAGGAATATTCCTAACTTTTATGAAATAGAGCCCTGGACACACTTATACTTGTCACTGGAGATAAGCAAAATGTAAGACAATCATAAGCTGTAAATGTGTTAAAACTTTCTTCTGGGTGGGTCAAGGAAGGATGCAGCTTAGTAACTGTGAAGTATAAATTCAGGGATTGTTGTCACTAGTGTGTCTGTATGGAACCAACTGTGAATCAATTTTTTTGTCTGTCCTGCTAAAAGGGCAAGTGAAAAAGTGCCAGGGCAAGTGAATTTTAGAGGCTGCTCACCTTTGCAAGTGAGTTTAAAGAGTAAATTTACTATTATTTTGACCCTAAATCAGGGTGGAACTACCTAACTTTATGGTAAGTTTATAATTCTGTGGCCCTCTGTCATCCTTACTGGAGCCCCCTGTGGGCTGGGGGTTGTACAATACGCTCACGGTATTTCCCGCCTGTCATAAGAGGTGACACTAAAGGGAAGGACTTGCACCGTATTTGAGCTGTATTTGAAACCAAACTTAAACTTGAACTGTATTAAACTTTACATTTCTATCTAGGTGACACTATACAACACATTCGTGTAGGTGTGTTGTTAAATCTCATCTATCTACAAATTCATCCTTATTGGAAAAACAAAGAAAAAACAAAGAATATGTATCGTTCAAAGCAAAATGGTACAATATAAATCAATGTCAAAGTGTCTGTGCTTTGTAGTTATGAGTACGGTATTTATTGTACAGTAGTAGAATATATATTGTACAGTGGTATATGTAAGTACCATGGACTTGGGACAGAATAGAAATTTCTGTTCACATTTACCATCGTTCTTTGTCTATTCGTTATTTTGAACACAATTTTAAGACAAGACTGATGTACAGTTTACAAAGCTACACTCAAGCAAAGCAGGTGTATCCCTTCTCTGGACTGCTAAGACTAGGTCATTTATTTCTCAGTAAACAAGGCAAAAACAGCTTAATTTGCCAATTATTACACATTTTGAGTTAAAGAAATATTTGCAACCTTGTTGTGATTATGACCATTTTTTTCACAATTATTTCTCAGTTTCGTTTCTTCATCACTGTCATAATTGCATGTTGTTTGATCCATGTTTTATTTTAAGGTGTCATTTTCACTAGTAAAAGAGACTGGAAAGATTCTTGAATGATTTTCAATTGCTTTTCTTAAGTTAAATCAAACTCTGAAAGCAACAGTCTTGGACCAAGTACAAAGTTCTGGCCAGTTACTTTCAAACAGTTTCGGCCAATTTGGAACTTATAAAAATTTGGGTCCGGGCCGGAACCCAGCTCCAGTGCACCCTTAATCATAATAGATGCCTTAGTGGGAAATGGTGGTGACATCCTTGTAAACGCATGAGAATGGAGAAATCTTACCAACCAAGCAAAATATAGAAAGATGAGATTTTGTTTGGTGTTGAGAATGTTATTTCACAATTTTGTGATCTTCAACTGAGAATTGAACCTTTTTACCCCTTCAGATTTTCATTGTTACACAATACAATAACTGTACTGTTAACTACTGTTAGGTCACTGGTAGGAGCCAGTTTCATATCGTGTACAACTTCATTAGGGAGTTGTTACATGCTCAGTTCCCCAGGCTTTGATGCTAAAGCCCGGATGACCGAACTTGCTTCCTTTCTAGCATGCTAATTGATTTGCTTGCTTAGCCGGCCAGTTGGCCGCTCTAGTTTCTTGTATAATGTTGGTAATAATGTGCAAAGGCCAATTTAACAATGAGTGCAGTCAGAGCTGGTGCTTGTGGTCGCGGTGTCCTTCTGTGCTGAGGAAGTCTTGCAAGTAATCGGCCAATCAGCCATGCCCAAGATTATTGATCACAGAGATTATTTTCTGGGATTGACATGGAGAGGTTGGTCTTCAGACTCTAACCCAGTTGTTCACCTTATGTGTAATCTGGCACACACCGAAATTTAATTGATGACATCTGACTTTCCATCCATACAAAATACTATGCCTCAATCCCAATGGAACCTTCTTTCCAGGTTTGATTTTCGTTTTTGTGGACCCAACTTAATTTGGCCTCAAGCCTGAGTTGAGCTGATGCCCTTCTATTAAGTCAATTCCATGTCCATTCCAGGCCAATTTTGAGTCTACTAAAATTGGCAGGAATTGAGTCCAAGCACCTTAAACCTTAAAATCTGCATTATATGAGAGAAATATAGCTCAAATAATACATAGAGAGAAATATAACTCAACATCTGGCATGTCACTTGGTTCAGCTAGTTTCTTTGGTGTTTTTGGATTAGTTATGGTATGAGGTTTTTAGCATGCATCTTTTGGCCATTGATTCAATTATTCAGTCTGTCTAATGATTTTACATGCATTATACTTTCCTAATGTGTGTGCCAGATCTGTAAGCACTTGGTGCAAGTCTTTTTACTACTGAACGGATAAGTCTGCAGCACATGAAGAGATTCAGATCAGTCTGTGAAATGCTTCTTGTGTCTCAGCTTATTGCTCTCAGTTGCATATGCAGTGTTATGCAATGATAAAAAACATGAGCCTAGTCCCAAGGTCCAGCATGAATAGTAAAAAATTGTACCACAAGTGACTGAAGACATGAAAAGCGTTGGATATTTGAGTTGAGATTTTAGTCCAATGGCCACAAGAGCAAAAACCTTACGTAAAATTTTCAGCAAGTATGAAAATTGATTTCTCTCGTGTGTGGTGGGGTTTATGTATTGTAAGTACATGAAGCATTAAGCCTAACTTTAGGATTGTGTTCCAAGTCTGGATGGAAAGACACCTTTGGTAGAGCTGTGGGTATCTTTAGCTGACCTTGATGAACCATTCAAATGCTAATGAAGCTTTCAAAGCCACTCTGGGTCTAGACTGAAACCCTGAATGAGGAATATTGCTGATGACAGACTAGCATGATGTGACAATTTTACTGTAAAAAAGTTTGGAGTCTAGATTCACCCTGCATTATCAATGGGCTAGTTTGGTGACTGAAAAGTAAATATTTTCAAAGTGCCATTATGGCTCTAAACTCCACATGATTGCATATGATTCGTTTTCATTTCACTTACAGTACAAATTGTATGTAATAATGCAGTACACCAATTTGGTGTGGAATGAAAGTTAATGGTTGGGAAAACTGGCATAAAATTTTGGCAAAACAGATAACAGACTTTCCATTACTAACTGAATGTCACAAATGGAAAAGGAGACCGTCATGAGTCTCTCAATTTTACTGTGAGATGGTTGACAGATTTCTCATCTATGGAAAAAGGGTTAAAGAGACTAGACTATTTTGAAAAAGAGAGAACACAAAAACAGGGAATCCTTCCCCTCAAAGTAAAGGAAACTGATTTTTCTGCTTACATAACAACTGTTTGCTGCAACTTGGAAATCTCTGCAGAAGCTCCACATTCTGGTTTGCCTGTGCCCTTGTTTTACACATATTATTGGTATACTGTACAGTGTTTCAGTATTGTTAGTTTCTGCAACAATTGTACTAGATCCAGTCTTAACAGTTTTCTAAGTGTGGATGTGTATGGAACACTCTGTTAACACAATATGTCTACACAAAAAGCACTTAAAACATCTTTAACATGATATTATGTGGATGTGTTATATTGAGCTGATGAACCTTACTATACTGTTGGTGAAGGTAACCAGAGGGCACACACTGTTAACCATTTAAACACCATATTTCAAGTAAGGGAGCATAGATACAGGTTGTGTGGATTTAAAAGCATGTCACAAACATGATGTCTAAAGAACTTGACATATCCCATACTTTTCATGATTGCTTAGGTAAGAATTCCAAAATGCAGGTTTGCTGAGCTAGTTCAATTCAGAACAGACATAGTTCACTCATAATGAATAAATGGTAAGTTACACAGCTTTCAGCCCTGACTGTACCAACTAATCATTCTGATTTTCTTATCAGTCATTCTGATTTTCTAAACCCAAACCCTAACCGTAAAGTTGCTATCAAGTCTAATTATGAATTGTCATGATCATCATACTGTTATTTGCCCAATGTCCAAATTTGACTCGCTTTGTTGTTTCTTAATAAGAACACACATTCGGCCAGTAGGTATCTGGCTGGTCCAGTGGACTTATAGCCTAATTGACCCTGCAGGCAAGTAGAAGAGACAATCATATAAAGTCAAACCATGTTTAAGACGTGAGTAGTTAAATATTTAGTAGGTAAAACAAGCAGAATTCTGTTATAATGAAGACATCAAAGCTCTCAATATAACTTTAACTGGTTTTTACTACCTTTGCAAGTGAAGTTGATGTTGAAACACAAAATATCACAGCTGTAAAAAGGAAAAGTATTGACTAAAATATTTTGTAGGTTACACTGATGCTATTTCTTTTTTACTTACCTTCTCTAGCTCATTCTGAAATCCCTGTCAGGAATCGATTTCAAGGAGTTTTTTGTTTTGCTGAACATTATTGTGAAGAGGAGGCTTAATGTCATCAAAACTTTTGAGGAGGCTGTTGAATCAGATCTGTATGGTAATAACATAACATTTTCAAGACAACAATGCTGTTGCCAGTCAGGTGATAGTCTTGTGGACAGATTGTGTCCAGGAGGTGATTGCAAAAAAAATAATGATCAGTATGGATATTGCCATTGGAAGAGATCGCTAACATTTTGGCATGTTCTTTACGATTTAAAGCAACTGATGGCCATTTTGAGCCTATTAATGGAAAATGCTGACTGCAAAACCTTGGAAGTCTGTTATAAAGGAGTTACACCAATTATTTTATGGAATGAAGTGAGTAAGGCTGTACTGAGACATTTACCAAGTTGATATTTATTATGGAAATAGAAAATATCTTGGACAAAGAAGTTTGTAAGAAGAATCATATGGTGCAATACACTGCCAACTTTTTCTGCTGTTGTGTATGCTAAGCTTACTCTGTTTGACATTGTAGCCAAGTTTAGAGATTCACAAAAGCTTTCATCTTTATGAGCGGTTGTCACAGCAACCAAATAATAATTTATCAGTTGAGCATAGTGATGAAGTTTGATATAACATATGTGAGTGATTTTAAGGCTGAATTATACCATTAGAGGTCAGTGGGTGCTGGTTGCAAGAAGAAAAATCACTGTGTTACATAAAAACAATTTTATCGCCATTAAAGTAAACTTCCTTTGAGAGAATTTGAATTTGCTCTCCCATTAATATTGTAAACTTTTTGAGAGAATTTGAAACAGTGCAATGAGGATTGGGGATGTAAACATTCTTTGGACATGAAAAATTCAGTTAACAAAGCAATATTTGATGAATAAAGGTACCGTATGCTCCCCTTAGAATTTGCAAAGGACAATATCACTGTCTTACTAGGAAAGATTTACTCATGATTGTAAACTTTTTTGGGAGAGTGTTAAACAGTGGGATGAGGAATAAGCTTCTTTGAATGGGAAAGGCTCAATTATCAAAGCAATGTGGGTTTCTATGTGTCAAATGTATTCAACTCGTCCAATGTAAAGCCGTTTTCATTGGCATTTCGAAGGGTTCCTTTGCGAAAGAGGCCAATACATCCTCTGTATGCATTACTTTATTCCTGACTCGAGATGCCCAGTTTTGAATTGTTACTTTTGTTAAGAAGTATCTCATGTTTCCCTAAGGTCACAGAATGTAATATTGAGTGGTCACATGGCCCTTTGAGTTTTTGGCGATTCTTTATCATTAAATGCCCTGTTTGTCATTGAAATTTGATACCATTGAATTGTTTAACTAGTTTGCTACGTAAACGTAGGAAAATACTGTGGTATGCAGGATACAGCAAGCAAAGTTGTAAAATATTTCATTTAGCAGTGTCAAAATCATAAAGAAATCCAAAATCTACTTTGCCCCTCATTACCCCCCCCCCCCCACTTACACTTGTAATCCTCACTTACCTGCAGTAAGTCCCTGGCAAGCTTTTAATGGCACAGTGGTCCTGGGAGACCTCCTGAGAGAGGGCGCCTTAGTCTTCTTCCTGCTTGCCTGTCCAAGTGACATGATGCATGCAGTTTTGTTCCTGGTTTTCCCAGTTTTAGCAGGAAGCGTTATATGTACCTACTGTTATCAACTCCATCCTACACCATCTGTTTTCAAGAGTGCACCTACTTTGTTTGTCCAGTGGCCATGATGAGTATCGTATTCCCTTTGGGACTATTTTTAGATCTTAGAATTAGGGGTTCTCATCTTGTTAGTCCTCATTTTTCTAGCCTATACCGTTAGTGTGGGTACTAGTTCATTATCCTATTGTTATCTAGCCTAGCCTTATGTTCAGTTCGGGGTTTTGGCTTTTAGCCTCCCCGCCCATGTGCTCTTGTTCTTTTTGTTAGTTTTGCATGTTATTTATCTCTCTCTTAGGTTATGATTGTTGCATGTTCTCTCCTTCTGGCTTGTTTTTCGCTCCATGTCCCGTGTTCTGGGCCAGTTTTATCATGCGTTTCCTTTGTATATGTGCTTTCCTTCTTAGCAGGATTAGCCGGCCTTCTCTTGGCGAGCCGGCTTAGGCAGTATTGTGTATTGTTTGCCACTGCATGTTTTTGCATGCTTGTTCTGCAGCTGGTTTTGTCCAGCCCCGGGTTGTTTTGCAGTTATTTCCCTTGAGTGTTTGTGTTCCCAGGTTCTCATTCCTCCTCTAGATGCTGACTATGTAAATGGTATGTGGCTGAATGAGCCTGCTACATGGAGCCTGCCATGTGGAGCCTGCCTCGAGCTAATTCCCAGGGTTCTACAGCTCTTGCTAACCCAGGTGTTTCCAGGACAAATGCTCTGGCAGAGTCTATAAGTGAAGGCATTTAAGATGTGCAAACTCCTCAGTTGTTTTCTGTATCCAGTGATGTTCCAAAATGGTGTTGTCTTTGGTAGAGCTTTGCACTGATAGCATGAGCTAAAAAGTTTATTTACTGAATTTTTGGATGTAGTATTGTACCCTTACAGGGCTGGTTCCTGATGTGGACTTCTCCTTAGCGATCTTAGAACGCACACCACCAGGGGAGCCACCATAGGTTGGCTCGTAACCGTAGCGTAAGCATTGCAAGAAAATGTTCGGTTCGAGATGTCTCCTACACCGAGGCGCCGCCAGGGTTTGGTGATTGGAAGGGGCACCATAGATGACATCGTAATGCCACGTTAGTTAAACCCCCAAAGTCTGCATTAATTGTACATTTTTGGCCCCTAGGATTGTATATTGCAGTGGGGGATCCTTCCGTTGTCACTACATAAAGATGCCGTCCTGGGGAAGGGGATGCCCCCTCCCCTTTGAGAAATTTTTGTTAATGTAAGGTTAATTGCTTAGGTGCGTAATGGTGCTATCTTTGGGATATTTTTGGAACTGATAATGTGCGGCTGAAAATTGTCCATAATTTAGTGAATTGTAATTTCTGGTTATGTGAAAGAGGAGAGTATGTTGTCTAAGAGAAGGGAATGTTTGTCAACACACCTTCTGAAGCCCCATTTTGGCTACTTTACTGCTTTATATTCGGGGAAAGGGTTTTACCTAAAAATGCGTGCCTAGATCCCACAGAAACATTCTTGGGCTACTACGAAAATTTTCCTTTGCTTCATTGTGCATTATAAAGGGTACCCAAGACGGGCAGACACCTGTATAGTGCCTCCTGGGAGCTCTGGGTTAACTATATAAAATGGGGCACTGATATGATGATTATTACCTGACATCCAAATGATACTATAGAGTATAATGCCGAGCACGTTACAACTGTTGTATTTTTACTAAGTATGAACGAAAATCCAGCTTTCAGCAATGAGGGATGGGAGGAAAAAATAGGTGTAGGGAGGTGACACACCCCCCTGATAGGAAAAGCAAAAGGGGTGAAAGACTTACAAGCGCGTTTCAGAATGTTTTTCCTGGTTAGTATGTTAGTATTAACAATCACTATCTATACCGATAATGGCTGTACGCAAAGCGCTCGGTAGAAATTTTTGAAAAATATATAACGGCAGATACGTACTTTCAACCTTCCACATTATGCTACAAATTAGATCGAAAGGCCCCATATGGATGCAAGGCCCCTACAGAAGATGGCGATGTACTTCTGTTTTTCGGAAAAGTGTTGTGATCAAAATAGGTGCATGTATTATTACCTTTAATAATGGTCATGAGATGGAGTGCAACTCGTGACGGACGCGCGGCGCACCGAAATATTTCACTAAATGAGATTTTCATGACAAAACCTGCATTCATGCTCTGCACCGAGCAGGGGCGGCGCCAGGGTATTTTGAAAGGGGTGGCAAACGTGGGGTGAGTAATCGCCGTCCTGCGAGAGGGGTCGAAGGGGAGAAGGATACCCCTCCTTTTTGAGAAAATTTTGTTAATTTAAGGTTGCTTAGATGCCAAATGGTGCTTTCATTTGTTATGTTTTTGTACTGTCACCCCACCCTCACAAAAGTATGCCTTAAAAACGTTATTTAGACGATTTTATTTTTTGAGCTAAAAGCCATAGGGGCGGCAAATGCCTGCCCTGCCACCCCTGTGGCGCCGCCTCTGGCACCGAGACACTTTCAATTCCCCAGCAAACCTATTTGCCAATCTCAAAGCCAGTCTTTTACCTGAGAATTTGTAAACAGCTAGCTTTCAACCTTTGTTGCTGTATTTCTCCTGGAGTTGCTATCGGAAGATGTTGAAAATAAGAACAATATTGAGGTAAGGTTTGAAGCGCGCGGAGCGTGCGAAAATTTTGATAGTTTGAGAAGGATTTGCCAAAATGGCGATAGCTTGAGAACCGTTTGTGATAGAAAATGATTACAATAGATTCATCACCCGGTCTAAAACACACCTCACCCTACCCCCTACTGAAATCTATAACTTAAACACCTTTGGAATCATTTTAAAATTTTTGAAAGTTTTGTCTCAAATCGATTGGGGAGCACGCACCCCTCCATGCCCCCCCTCCGTGCCGGCGCCAGGCGCGGATCCAGAAATTTTGAGGGGGGGCAAGATGGAAAATCTTATGCGCACCAAAGGTGCACCACAAGCGCGAAGCGCGAGTTCCTACGCGTGGGGTCCAGGGGCCCGCGCTAGGGCCCCTGGCGGGGTCCAGGGGCGGAGTCCCGGTGGGGGTCCAGGGGGCGAAGCCCACGAAAACTCTCGCAATATTGCATTTTGAGAGCACAGAAATCGGCTCCAGTTCTTATGTCAGTGAGATTTTATACCTTTTCATGTTGCATGAAATTTGATGTGTATGGCTCAGTATAAGTTACTGTATGTACCTGCACAAGTTCCAGAGAATCTTAAGTTATCTTAAAGCTTACACGCCAACATTATGAGCCCGTGTAGGTAACTTGAAATGATTTTTGCCGTAATGAGTGTTTTATTTTCGTTATACAGTATTCGGGTATAGGACGTCAGATGAAACAATTGCGCGCGAAGCGCGTCGAAAATTTGAATTTACATTTAAAACCATTGCTATGACTAACGGTGTCAATTCCCTTTAATGTGTGTCTATCAATTAGAAGGTGGGTTCGATACTAAGTTTTCAGTTCTCATAAGAAGAGGAGGGTGAAAAAATGAATATCAGTTGCTTTACATCCTTACAATGCTGGCTTCTCTGAAATCACGTTTATGCACACGAATAATTGGCTTATGGTAGAACCCCACCGTTGAGCAATGCGAATACGTTTGGGACCTTATTGATAGTAAAAGGAGCAATTCAAGGCTAAAAGTGCGCAGATCAAGCGAAAATCAAGAAATATTGAGAAGACTTTGCAAAAATCGTGAAAGATTTCAAATGATTTTTGGTAAAAAGTGATAAAAAGAAATCCATCACTCAATAAAGACGTACCTCTCTCCGTAAGCGTAAACAGTTGCACACGAAGCGCGCCGAAAATTTTCGGTATAGAGCCTCTCGGGAGCTCTGCATGAATTGCACACTGAGAGGGGGGGGGGGGGACCAACATGACTCTCACAACTTGACATCCATATGAGAGGAGAGATGATATATCACCTTCTGTATGGATTTCTGAAGGGTATACTCTTCAGAAATCTATGACCGATGATGCCGGCGGGAGTAAGTGATTGGGGGAACCGCAGATAACTGCTGAACCGTGCCTTTTTAGGCAGTGGGATTTTGTATACGCTATATACAAGAGTGGGAGAGCCTTTTCTTGTTAGTTCTTGAGAGTGCAATCCCAGGAAGGGGTTTACCTTCCCCTTTGAGAAATTGTTGTTAATTTTAGGGGGCCTATATGCAAAATGGTGGTATCTTTGGGTCATTCTAAAGTGACTGTATGTTTAAAAAATTACCACAATTTAGTGAATTCTAACTTTTGTTCGGGTGAAAAGGGGAGTAAGAGACGGTTAATATATTGTCTTCTAACCTCCTTAAGTCCGAGGAAAAATCATGGGCGTGGATCCATCTCCAAAAGTGGGGGGAGGGGGGGGGGACTTTTTCACATTTGTGAATCGCCGTCCTGGTGGAAGAAGCAGTGGTGGTAGCCAGAATTTGCGTCACGGGGAGGCAATAAGTTTTGTGATCGTCGGCATGGGGGAGGGGTCTAAGGGAAATTTTTCTAGAACTGAATGCCCTCAGATGCGATTTGGTGCAACAGAAGTGTAGGATTTTTAGGTTATTTTTCTTCTGAAAATTTCGCTTTCCTAGGCATAATTGCAGTCTGTTCCATCATTTTTGAAAAAGTGAGGGGGACTTTTTGACGATGTCCCCCTTCCAAAAAAAAAAAATGAGGACGCGTCCCCCGACCCCCCATGGTCCACGCCCATGGGGAAATTGTACACGCAATTATACCTGCGTGGAGTCCACAGAAATATTCTTGGACTATAATAAAATTTTTCCTTTACATTTTAAAAGGATATCCAGGGTTGACAGATAACATAATAGAGCCTCCCGGGAGCTCTGAATTAGTTACAGTATACAAAAGAGGGACCAACGGGATTCTCACTACCCGACATCCGTATGGGAGGATATATGATATATCACTTTCTTTTTAGGCATAGTAAGAGGGATGGTGGACAGGCAAAATTCGTTTCAGGAAAGATTTTCGTCGTTATTGAACGTCGGGGTAAAATGTTTGGAAAATAAGCAACGGCAATTACGTACTTTCAATCTTTCAAATCATGTGGTAGACTAGATTAGTCAAAGATCCCATAATGATGAGAGCCCTACAGAGAAGGTGATTTACTTTTAGAAAAATGTTTGCATTGGAATAATTTCTTGCGTCATAGCTTTGTCAATGGTATATGAAATCGGGTGCAAACCCTGTCGTATGCGCGCGAAGCGCGCCGAAATTTTGAATAAAATATTAGTCCATGACAAAACATGCATTCAGAACCTGCATCGGACACTGTCACATTCCCACTAACCTAAGCTACTCAGAAACGGATCTTCTGACTGAGAATACTTAAAAAGCACTTTTGCTCCTTTGTACCCCCGTGAGTAGTTACCGAAAGCTATTGATAATAAGGACAACTCTGACACAAGGCTTGACGCTAGCGGAGCGTGGGAAAATTTGGAATTTGTCAAGAATTTCCAAAACTTATGATAGTTTGAGAAAAGTTTGTGAAAGAAAATGGTTAGAACAAATAAACCAATCATCAAAAATACATCTCACCCTACCCCCTCCACAGAAATCTGTAGCTTAAACGACTTTTGGGACCATTTTAAAAATTTTCAAGAATCGATGGGGGAGGGGGACACACGTCACCCATTGCCCACTGTGCCGACGCCACTGTCTGTAGCTTAAAAGCCTTTTGAGTTCATTTTAAAACTTTTCAGACAGTTTTGAAATCGAATAGGGTATGCACGCCGCTACTTTGCCTGCAACAGCTACTGCCACTGTGCACAATAGCACGTCACCTGACAGCTTGTCTTCTGCATTCATTCTTCAAGGTCTGTATGGCGAAAACTTTGCCTCCCAATCCCTCTAGATTACACAAAATTTCACTCTTCAACACAAAAGCCGGGCCGGGCCGATACTGCATATGTCACGATGTTTACTTACTTAGATCTTAAGTCAAGGATCATTACTCAGCTATTCACCTGTTTTCGAACATTGTAGCTCTCCTTTCGTCGCCAACCACTTTGAAAGATATCTAAAGAGATAATCCAGCTATAGCTACACCCAACCCCTACAGAAATATATACTTTGAATACGTTCTTAGACATTTTTATTCATTTTTTGCTCTTAATTTTTCTTTCTCCTTTCCTTTTTTTCTTTTTTCTTCCTTTTTTTCTTCTTTCATTTTTTTCGTGGCGGGGGGGGGGGGGCAGGACCCCCTGGATCCGCGCCTGGCCGGCGCCACTGCTCCTAGATAAGGGAAAATGACACATTTTAGACCTTAAAATTACATGTAGACATTCTTCATGCTTAAGAAGTAAATTTAGGTTTCTGAAGGAAACTTAGATTTCATTTAAAGGGAAAATGCAGTCACCCCAATTTAAATGTAGTGTACCCGGGTATCCTGTGTCATGAATGGCTTTTGAAAATCATGTTTCAGTAGTTTCTTACTGAGAGGTGAAATTTACGTATGGAGTAACCTTTGATTTACCTTGAATGTGCAACATTTATGCTCTAGCTTGTCATGAAAGATACGGCACTTAAAGTGAAATGTGGGGATATTTGTGAGATTTAGCTGGCGTTTCAAAATAAATTTGCGACAACCGCCTGTGCCCTTTTAAGTTAAAAGTTTCGCTAACAGCTAGCTCATTGATTTTAGCTAATAATTTAAAGTAGGCATTTTTAGCTATATTCAGTGAAGTGCCACTTGATTCAGTAAAAATACAAGCAATGTCACCATCCAACCTGGTGACCGTTCGTCCTGATAGAGTACTTATATCGAAACGATGTTTATCACAACCAGGCCCGTAGCCAGAATAACCAATTTAGGAGGGAGCACATCGATGTTGGACTTTCACCGGCCTGAGAGAGGGGTCTAACGGGAGGGGTTTCCCCTCCCCCTCCTCTTTGAAAATTTTTGCCTATTTTAAGGACTCTAGATGCAAAATGGTGCGCTTTTTCCCATTTTCTTCCTATATTTGTATTCCAAAAGGGCTGATCTCGTTATAAATTTTTCCTCCTTTAGTGCAAGACCTTTTATTGACTTTTTGGGGGGGGGGGCACGTGCCCCCGTGACTACGTGCCTGATCACAATACTCACAATAAATTGTATACGGTAGTGTTTGCATAGTAACATTTTCGTGTATAGTCGCTGTAGTGAAGCTTGCAACTGTGAGGCTTGCAAGTTCCCCACCTGTTTTATAGCTACCGGGATATTCGTAAGTGCGCCCAATTGACAGGTTGAGAGTGTGAATGTCTGAATAATAGTGTACGTTCCGCCGCTCGCTCCATTTGTCATGCAGCCAGCCGGCCCGACGCGCGCCATCTGGAATGGTTCCGCGCGCCATCTGGAATGGTTCCGCGCGCCATCTGGAATGGTTCCGCGCGCCATCTGGAATGGTTCCGCGCGCCATCTGGGATGGTTCCGTGCGCCACCTTGGATGGTTCCGTGCGCCACCTTGAATGGTTCCGCGCGCCACTAGTTGAGAAAGCATGATTTAAAATAATCATATGCCATTTATGTTTAGCCAGCGTGAATGCTGGTGTTTTCAAGCAGTGTAAATTGTAGAAAGAAAATGGTTCGTTCGTCGGGAGGACAAATCTGCATAAAAACGCGCCTATGGCGGGGGTCCGGGGAAAATTTGGGGGAAGGGACCTCTTATCTGCGATTTCCCAGGTTTGGGGGGCCTTGAAATCATAATTGGATAGTGAAATGTTTAGTATTTCAATATTTTTTTTCTGAAGTGGGCTAACTTTCATTTACGATTTGAAAATCTCAGGGGGCAGTTGGCCCCCATGCCCACCGCAGGCTACGGCCCTGGTGTGTGTTATTGCGGGAACTTGAACACAACTGACTGCACAACTTTTAATATTGACTGGACCAACCAGAAGTGAAGCTACCGTTCGAATTAAAGTCTTGGTTGTCACTAATGGCATTAAAAGATATGATCATATTCCTAAATATGTTTGGGGTGATGCAGTAGCCCCGTTGTTTAGGTCTCCTGGTGTGTGGACCCTGGGGAGAAGCCCATTAAGCACCAGAAGTTGTAAGCTTTAGAATAAAGCATCAGCAAATGGTTGCATACTTTAAAAAACTTGCACAGGAATCACAGTTAGACTATTAATTTAATTCAGAGATTAACAGCCCAGGTCGATTTCATGATGCACTGCCCGCCGGGCTTTGGGGGTGGAAAGGCTTCACATTGGTGAAGAGGGTGTTTGTCGGTCAGATTAGGCACGTAAACGTCGGTGTGATTTTTGGCAGGCATGATGCACTAGCTTAGCCAGAGTAGGGCAGGGGCAACTGTTTGTCCCTCCCCAGTGAAAAATAATTGGAGCGGCGCAAAAACGTCTGAAAAGACGCCTATAATCGATATGGCTTTGTGTGATATCAAATTCCAATATACAATAAATAGGAGGTGCGACCATTCATTACCAGTGTCTTTGTAAACATTATTGATCAATGGCGTATTGATCGAGACCTGGGGCGGGATTCACTAACATTTGCGAAAGTTCTTGCGTTAATTCAAAATACGTACGAACTGCGTAAGAACTTTCTTAAGTGGTATTCACGAAAACAACTTAACGCAGTTCGTAAAGATATGCTGCGTAACTGCTATACATGCACATGAGCCAATCATGTGTGCGGTTGAATCTTGCTTTGTTACATTTTGAACCAGTCACATTAACTGTTGTTATTGAAACGACACACACGGTCTTCTAGATCTGTGGCTACACACGCGGTCCTACGCTCTACACAACTATGTACAACGCGTGCCTCTGTATATGTTACTATGGCTTTTTGTACTTACGACAACTCTGAAGCTTGCGTAAATTAATTGCTCGTTGAGCGACCAAAGTGACTCCTATTACTACTGAGTCACACTTTTTCTTGACTTGCGACGTGACTTGACGTGAAGATAAATGACTTGTGACTTGACTTGACTTGACTTGAAGACAAATGATTTGCGGCTTGACTTGAACATATTTACGGAGCTTTTAAGGTGTCATGCAGATGTTGAGATATTATGTGACTTTCTCGACTTTTTTCAGTCAAATATTCAGATGATGACATCCGAGCTCTTTTTATCCCAATATTTTATTGTAAAATATTGAAATATAACATTACAGGATCTCAAAATCTTAGTATCTACACTGAAGGATATTGAGATATTCACATCCAACATTTCGTTATTTTAATATTTTATTGTAAAATATCGACATATTACATTACAGGATCTCAATATTTTAATATCGTTACTGAACGATATTGAGATATTGACATCCGAAATCTTTTGTTCTCAATATTTTAGCGTTAAATATTAAAATATTACAATACAGGATCTTAATATCTTTTCTGAAGGGTATTAAGATATCGACATCCAATATCTCGTTATTTCAATATTTTAGAGTAAAATGTTGAAATATTACATTACAGGATCTCAATATCTTAATCGATCATAACAGAACGGTATTGAGAAATTGACAACCAACATCTCGTTAATTCAATATTTTTGCGTAAAATATTGAAATATTTCAGTACAGGATCTTAATATCTTAATATCTTCACTAAAGGATATTGGGATATTGACATCCAATATCAATATTTTAGCGTCTTTCAAGTCATCCCAGAAGATCCATTAAGATATTGAGATCCTGTAATGTAATATTTCAATATTTTACGCTAAAATATTGAATTAACGAGATGTTGGATGTCAATTTCTCAATATCGTTCTGTGAAGATCGATTAAGATATTGAGATCCTGTAATGCAATATTTTAATGTTTTACGCTAAAATATTAACAACACAAGATTTCGGATGTCAATATCTCAATATCGTTCAGTGAAGATGTCTAGATATTGAGATCCTGTAATGTAATATTTCAATATTTACAATAAAATATTGAAATATCGAGATGTTGGATGTCAAAATCTTAATATCCTTCACGAAAGATATTATAATATTAAGATCCTGTAATGTAATATTTTAATATTTTACAATAAAATATTGAAATAACGAGATGTTGGATGTTAATATCTCAATATCCTTCAGTGTAGATACTAAGATTTTGAGATCCTGTAATGTTATATTTCAATGTTTTACAATAAAATATTGAGATAAAAAGATCTCGGATGTCAACATCTGAATATTTTACTGAAAAAAAGTCGAGAAAGTCACATAATATCTCAACATCTGCATGATACCTTAAAAAGGCTCCGTACATATTTGACATGGCGACATTAAATGATAATATTGTCGCTGGGTGTAGCATGAATTTCTTCACCACAAAGTTAAGTAATAGCAGATTGCAATTTTTTCCTTCACGTGTTCGAGATTGCATTATGCCACGAGTGAGACAGATTATGAAAAGACACTCAGGGGTGAAAAAGTGCATCTGTAATGTAGCACTTTAATTGAATCAATCATTCAAACCCATGGTATACCTCACAAGGCTCACCCATTATTACAAGCACACGTCGCACTTTTATTTAGTGTAAATCAATACTTTCGAATCTTTTTCGGCTTATTGCACTTTGCACCACTACTTTTACAGAATGGAATTGAGAAAACTTCCTACCCTCATGTCTACAAATATGGATAAAAAAATAAAAAAAAACACCCTGTGTCTGTAAAATATGAGTGACAAGAAAATGCAACTACATGGTTTGAAAATAAAGTGTAATAAATACGGTCTTTGTATGTGTGGATCAAGGGAATAGAAAACCGATAGGGGTTCACTATGTGATGACAAAGCCGAAACTTGCAATCGAAGGCGTGATGACTTTGAGAAAAAAAATAAAAAACAATGAAATGCTGGTAAAAAGGAACTTCTCGGCATCTGACAATCAAGATTAGGTCGCAAACGGCAAACATTCTTTTATGAAATTAAATATTATATATAAAGCATTGCGACCTTTGAAAATTCTGGAATAGGGTAGCCAGTAATGATTCTTCATCAGTCAAATGGCCAAGACAAGGGGTCCTTCCAAGAAACAAATTAACATTAACAGTTTTGGATACATTTTGCTGGCATCTGGCAATTGAAATAATTTACGAATATTTCAGTGCACCTTAATAAGGAGGGGCTTGTTGACCTCATTTTATCTCCACTTTGTGAACACTTATTCGAGAGCACGGTAGTAAATGTTTACCATCTTCTAAAACTCCAGTGTAGATGAAAACATTAGCTTCCAAGAGGCCCCTGCTGCCCTTAGCATTTACCCCTCCTCATAAATAGCAAAATCCCTCTCCCCCATCATCAAAGAATTTCCATATTTGTGTGCGAACGTACGGTCAATCATAATCATACACGCTCGCCTTGCGCGATGAGAGGGAATCATGGCACTCTGAACGCTGCTTTTCAGAGTTTTCTGAAATCTTTTTATAGTAAAATTCAATTAAAAAGTTTGATGAATGTTTTAGAAAATAGCAATCACATTTCAACTATTTTACTATTTTAAGCACACATTCAGTTCAGTGTGTGCCTTTACACAGGTTCACAGAAAACCTGTATCACCACTTGAAAAAAGTTCGACATAGGCCTATTATATGCCGTTATCACTGTTATGCGGGCTATACCCGTATAACTCGAGTGGTGTTGTGTTTGGAGAATATCCTTACTTTTAAACCGATTACATTTCCGTAAGAACTTAGTTTGGAAATATTGTGTTTAAAATGCACCAACATGGCATGTAAAGGAAATACCTTTAATCATTATTAAACTGTTAAGTATCCGTCACGAATAAACTCTAGCAATGGCTTTATCTCCTAATAATGTTATGCATTACACAGTTACAAGAGCTATATATGTTGCATCATTGAATTTTTGAATGTTTGGGTAAAAAAAAAATATTTTTGTGCAATAAGTAACTGAATTTCTTCCTGTGAGGGCCTTATTTCGTAAAAAGAAGGGTACCGTACTTCTTGTTCTGAGTTGTTGTTGCTTGGATGTTTCTTAGTATGGTCAGAGCATATTTCGTAAATCTTAAAAAAAATGTCAACCTGTGACCTCTTTGGATTAAAATTTTCAAGATCTACCACCTGGTCTCCATATAATGACTCTGTCTAGGACTGCAGTCTAGTTTATAGGCTTACTAATTTTTTTCATTTTGAAAATTATGACTTGTGACTTGACTTGAGCGAAAATGACTTGTGACTTGAATTGGCTTGGGTGAAAGTGACTTGTGACTTGACTTGAAGTTAAATGACTTGAGACTTGACTTGAAGGTAGATGACTTGGGACTTGACTTAAGAAAAAATGACTTGTCTACAAGTCTGCACTGCATTTTTGAATTTAGCATACCCGAATGATTAAGAAAATGCAATAAAATCAAACTAGGCAGGTCTGTCTCGCAAAATTACACAGAACCCTGACTATATCATATAAAATTTTAACAGTTTAAGTTACACTCGGCTAACCACTGCGCAAAATGAGTGCCTTGAGTTGTTACTGAAATATATATAGTTGTAGCCCACGATTCCCCATGCATGAATCGGGTCTGCTCTTTGCTGTAGAACGGAGAGGTTGATGAATACACAATGAGATATACTAAACGTAATTCAATAGCGGGACCCGTAGATAAATATGGACATCAGTGATGCTCGAATCCTGGTACGACCGATGACCGGGTTTTATGAGATTTTTTAGGAAATTGTATTGGTTAAATGACCCTTAGGATACTGGAAATGTACACAACCTGACCACAAGGTGACCGGATTTCAAAAGGTTGGAAAGTCGGCGAAATGCTTTAAATAACACTCTGTTGTAGTTGTTGAATATGCTGTGAAATATGAACTTCAATTACGAACCAAAATTAGTTCTTTAACCATTTACATTTGCAAGTATTTTACAATTATATTAGCTGACTTAGTCTTGTTCATGAAACATGCAACATGCGCAACAAATCATCCAAGGATATAGAAATATGAACCTTATTGAACATATGTTTGGTATACTTAGTCCGTCACCAAGTTATCGCAAAAGAGCATTATAGCCTAACTGATGTCCATATAAACTTTCTATCGGATCGAATGGATTCTTCAAAGTGGGAAAGCGAAATCTTTGTGACCTTTGCAGAATGTGCCAGCTCAAGCCCCATCAATCACAGTGAAGCACGGTACGTAAAGATTGCTTGCACTTTGTTCACAGGGAGGGTGCCTTTTGGTACTTGAGAATCATAGCTTAAACTATCTCACATTCTGTGTAAGAGTTTTAATCTACCAAGTAATCTGAGATGGACTAGACAGGTAAAAACATTGCATCTGGGTATTACCAAAGTGTCAAACCAACAGATTTACGTAACTTCCATCCAAGTTCCCCTCGTCTTAATAGCTTCACTCAATACAAGGTTTTTGGGCACCGATACCGTAGACACCTTCAGTGAGCTCAGTCAAAACTGCATCTTGTGGGCCGTCAGTCAGAAGGCTGACCTCTTCAAACTTCTTTGTAATATGTGCCACTGAAAAGAAACCCCCGTCACATCTTTCAGTTCGTCCATGGGTCCAGAACTGACAGGCACAGTCTGTGATATATAGCTCTTCGCAGAAGATGTTATCACTGGTACCTGGCTCATCGCAAAAAGAGTAGTCATTTTGATGTTCAAAGGAAAGGGTAAACTCATCCACGTATTCCTCAAAGTCGTGGAGAACGACGTCATCCGGCAATTCACAACCATGAAATGGAGACCAAACGATGTCAAGTTCTTCGCAACCATCAACGATTGTCAAGCCATCAGGACGAGCTTGGAGGAAGTCAACCTGTTCCGTCGGAATTGCTATGTTTGGTTGGATGAACGGTTTTGTGGTGGATACAAAGCTACCCAGTGCAAGCTTGTAAGTGGGTCGTGCGTTAGGATCTGATCCTGTGAGAAACGGTATGAAGAATTGTACATTGCCAGCCTTCGTTTCGTATTCAGCCTTCACCTTTGCCGGCAAGGAATCTTCGATAGCTTTGGCGCCAAGCATGCCGTATACAATTGCCACAACATGTTGATCTGGAGTTAAAATATCTGGAAGCACTGTGCGGTTTGGTAGAGTAAGACGTTCTGAAGAGAGCAAATTAGTAGAAACCTGACGGAGACTGTACAAATGTATATTCAGCCTTATTAACTGTAATCAAATCTAGAACTGTAATTGCGTATGCTAATCATAATCAATTTTCCCATTTTAACCTGGAAATGCTGGAATAACCCATGTACAAATCCTTCAGGGAAAACACACTATTAACCGTTTACATTACACGGTTATCTCTCTTTATATAATGATCAGATTTGTAGTGTAAGTAGTGTCTTGTGTAAAGAGTGCAAAGGAAGCCTTAGAGTCTTTGTGGTGAATGCAAGAAACTGCAAGAATAGCAAAAGATAGGTTTATATTTGTGTGATTACAAGTACGAGTATAAATCCATGCACACGAGTACGAGTATGAACGTGGAACCTATGAAAGGACACTCTAAAGGAAAAATCGTTAAATAATTCGTCTGAGCAATAACAAAAATTTTTGTAGTTACACATGGCCGTACGGGACTGTTTTTCTCAGGGAGGGCGGTGATTTTTGCCTGACTCCAGACCCAATGTAACTGTCCAATTTTCCGCCCGACTGAGACAAAATATCTGCCCGATTTAGTCAGTCTCCTGGCATTTGGGGAGGGGGCGGCCGCCCCAACCCCAACCCCCCCCCCGGCCCGTACGGCCATGTAGTTACATCTTCCCAGGTGGCAGATTTTTACTGCATGGAATACTCTTTGTTACTTGAAGTCCTTTGTTAGATATTGAGATAAATTTCTGCAGATCCTAACCTAAGCTGGCCTCGAGGAAAGCCCATAGGGCCACTCACGCATTTCGCGTAAGCATATGGCCTTATGTGCGTGATAGTAGGGCAGATAAGTGGAAAAATCATTCATTTCCGGGAAGAAGTACCAAAATTTGGTAGATTGTGCCTCTGGGTCTGTCTTTTGAAAGATACCATTAGCCACGTGAATTTCAAAATTGCCGCCATTTTTCAGCATGGCCGCCACTTTTGCCAAAAAATAATATAGTTTGCCATAGATTTTCACTTCCCAGGTCGATTTTAATAATTTTGGTGTCTAATAGGTTTAGACTACAGAAAACTCAAATTTAAAAAGAAGAAACCTGTTTTGGCGGGGTTCAGGTCAACCAAGATGTCGGAAAAGCAAAATGACCGCCAAACTGAACGAAATATTTTCAAAAAATGGGCTAAAAACATTGTAAATTTAAACAATCCCCAATCATAATGATGTAAATTAATGTTTTATAATTAAGACCGAATTTTACAATCCTTGGCACAAGAGTACTTGACAGCCAATATGGCAGAAAAGCACCGAAGAAGTAAAAACAATATAGTAAAATTTCCACCAAAAACATTAGAAAATGATTACAAACACTGAAAAACAAAAATTCAGAAAATAGTCGTTAAAAATATATTTCGAATAAAAACCCTTAATATCTTTATAGCAGATTGCACATAAAATTCAAAGTATGATTTCTGAGATTTATACTGGACTTCAAACTAACAGGGATGGTGGAAAGAACAAAATTGCCGCTAGTATAATGTATAAAAATGATATGAGAAATAATCATTTGAAATATTTTTGACACAGTTGCCCTTAATATCTGGCCATGTTTCATGACATATCCAAATGATTTTTTGAAATACTTCTTTTGGATTCAGGTCAACCAATATGGCGGAAAAAGCAAAATGGCCGCCAATGCAATAATTATGCCAATATATTATAATAATAAGAAAAATAATTATTAAAAAATACTTTATACACAAGTAAAACTAATCTGTGACCATATTCTATTGTAAATATTCAAAAAGGATTTGCCTGGATATTTTTTGCAGGATTTGGGCCAATCAAGATGGCGACAATAGCAAAATGGCCGCTAATGTTAAAATTTCAATAAATTATAATAATACAGAAAATAATCCTTGAAAAAAATATTTGTGACAGTTGCTCTTTATATTTGGCCACATTTTGAACTACATGTATCAAACATATTTTTCAAAATAATATATCAAACATATTTTTCAAAATATTGGAATTCAAGTCAACCAAGATGGCGGAAGAAGCAAAATTGCCGCCAATTGGTATAATTACAATATTTTATATTAATAAGGAAAATAATCTGTAAAAAAATATTTTTACAACATTTATACCTAAAGTTTGGCCATAATCTGTAATAAATATTCAGAAAGTATTTTTCTGGATATGTTCCACAGGTTCCAGGTAAACCAAGGTGGCAAAACTGACAAAATTGCCCTCCATATAATTATTACATAATTACAGTACATTGAAGTAATGATGAAAATATGTTTGTCACACTTGTTCGTAATATTTGGCCATACTTCATGCCAAATAATGTAAAAATATTTTTAGAACATTTTTGTCGGAATTTAGGTCAACCAAGATGGCGGGAAAAGGAAAATGGCAGCCCATTGATAAAGATACAGTATAGCATAGTAATAAAGAAAATAATCCTTAGAAATATTTTCAACATATTTAAACCTAAAGTCAGTCCATATTCTGTAATAAACATTAAGTATTTTTCTGGACATATTTTGCAGGATCCAGGTCAACCAAGATGGCGGAAATAGCAAAATTGCAACTCATACAATTTCGATAATTATAATTAAGATAATTATATGAGCGGCCATTTTGCTATTTCCGCCATCTTGGTTGACCTCGAACCTGTAAAACATGTCCAAAAATACTTTTTGAATATTTATTACAGATTATGGCCAGACTTTAGGTTTAACTATTTTAAAAACATTTTTTACGGATTAAATTCCTTATTAATATAAAATATTGTAATTATACAACTGGCGGTCATTTTGCTTCTTCCGCCATCTTGGTTGACCCGGATCCTAACAAAAATGTCCAGAAAAATACTTTAAGAATATTTGCAATAAAATATGGGTACAGATTAGGTTTAATTTTATGATTATTTTTCCTATTATTATAATATATTGACATAATTATTGCATTGGCAGCCATTTTGCGTTTCCGCCATATTTGTTGACCCCCCCCCCCCCAAAAAAAAAACATTTTAAAAGTTATTTTAGATCATTTTTCATGAAATATGGCCAGATGTGCAGGGCAACTTTGTCAAAAGTATTTTTAATGATTATTTCTCGTTATTTTTATACATTATGATCGTTACATTGGCGGCCGTTTTGTTGTTTCCGCCATCTTGGTTAGGCTGAGGTCTTGCTTTACCTAGCAGAAACCGTGCTTTGAATTTTATTGGCAACAATGAATAAAGATATTTAGGATTTTCAATTGGAATATATTTTTAATTATTATTTTTTGTGAATTTTTTGTATTTTTAATGGGGGGGGGGGGATTTTTACTCTTTCGGCAATTTTCCGCCATATTGGCTGGCAAGTTCTCTTGTGCCAAGGATTGTAAAACGCAGTTTTAACTGTAATTTATTAATTATATCATTATGAATTGGTACTGTGGAAATTAACACTGTTTTCAGACAATTTTTGGAAATACTTCATTCATTTTGGGGGCCATTTTGCTTTTATGCCATCTTGACTGACCTGAGTCCGGTCAAAACAATCCCCAAAATTAATATTGGAAGATTTGTCAAAAATATGACCAAATTTTAAGATTAGATGTCTCAAAAATATTTTAGGAATATTTTCTGCACAAAATAATAATAATTAATAAATAATAATTGTGTATTAAATAGTATTTACAAACGGAAAATGGCAGTCATTTTGGAAAATTGGCCGCCATTTTGAATTCTGAGGGGCTAACGGTTTTTTTTTTTCAAAAGAGCAATTCCTAAGGAGCATGTATGCAAATTTTGGTGTTTCTTTCCACTTGTAAACGATTTTACCAAAAAATGCATTTATCTGCCGTACTATGAGTCCCATCCGTTTGACTCCTGTCCGTAAACAACCAGCGCTGTTTTCTGCTTTTTTGGGTTCCTCCACTATACGTTCAAGGGTGACAGAGTACGATTTCAATTACGTACCACGACTGTGAAGATTTAAAGATACCAATGAGAGAAAGAAAATGAGTATAAAGAAATTGGGCTAGCACGCTATGTACCAGCATATTTGTAGAATTTTTTTTTCGAAAAAGATATGTAATTGGATTGTTGCTAACAATCTGACTAAAAATATTCAGATTCACTCATATGCTAGATTTAAGCGATATACCTCATATTTGCCTCCAAGCCAGATGATTTTAAAGAATTTCTACTGCGTTTAATACAAAATGAACGAATGGCTTGGAGTTCTAACTCATCTGACATAAATCACGGAAACTTTGCCCCTCCACCAAAAGGCAGCATTTAAAAGATGACCGCCTGTACATTAAGTATACAGTGTTGATGTGCCGTGATAATCGTTCCTCGATATCAATTCACCACGCTTAAATGTGCTGATATTTTCTCAATGTACGTATTAGCGTTATCAAAAAGTTTCAGTGAGCAGAGGTTTAGTGAGGTGGTAGAGGGCGAGCGTTTGAAAGCTTAGGCTTTCATTAGTCACTAACATGTTAGATATTTTAGTTCTTATAGTATAAACGAGAAAGTTGCCAGACTAGCATTAGCAACCTAAATACTGGTCATCTAAATTATTCATGGAGACATTCTTGGTGTTCATTATAGGGTACTCTTTTTGCTCTTACAATTACCACAGTTTGTGAGGATTAAGCGTTACTCATTGCTTTGAAGTAGTGAAACCCAGACTGAAGGTCACAATGTGCGAGGAGCAGCTGAGTGGTTTAGCAATGATTATGAGTGGTGCCGGTTAGGCCGCGGAAGGGGCCTAAGCCGTCCACGGGGAACTTTAACATTTTCGACTTTAGACAAGATTATTGACGAACATTAGAAAAGTGTGGCTAGGGAAGTTTACATACTAGGCCTCCTACCCTCTAGAAACTGCTTTTATTTTCTACGAATCATTTCCTTCAGGTTTTGGACTGATTTCAACAACATCTTCACGCAGTAGACCGACTCGGAGTTAGGGTGGGTCCTGTTTTGGAAACAAATTTGCGACACCTCATATCGGTAATTTTTTTTACATTTTTGGGGCTTTTGGTGTTAACCCGATTTTGTCCTACTCCGCCTCCCTCCCCTTCCAGACCTTCTGAACCCGATAGTAGGTGTTCGTATTACAAGCTTATGGGGCTACTTATGTTTCAATAACCAAGGATCGCTTTGAGTTCCAATAGTCTGGCACGGATCTAGGTGGGGGCGCACCTAGCGCACGCCGCCCCCCCTTGCAAATAGATATGGAAAATATGCTTCCCAGATGCTGGGAAATCGCATCTAAGCGCATCTAGAATTCAAATTTTGTTGGGGAGGACCCCCCCCCCCCCGCCGTGGCTTCGCGCCTTCTGCGATGGCAGGTCGGCCTTGGGCCGACGGTGCGTGCGCCCGCTTTGTCAAAATTCTGGATCCGCGCCAGATAGTTGTCAGAGTTTTTTCATTACTAACTTCTGGGTATAAATGCCACCCACCCACCCCCTTCCTCCCTTAAAACGTTTTTATGATCAGCATGCAGAAATTTTCACGGAGACTCGAGCAAGTACCATAATATAGACTACACGGTTTAACGTGTATTTACAGAACGATATGATTATGGAAGTACTACCTCGGATGCACGTATGTGCAGCTGATGAGCAGGTCTTATCGCCATTGGCAGCTATGTGTAATAGATGGTCGTATCTACGAATGCTGTATACTGATAGTATTGGAGTAGTTATCAAATTCCTAATAAAATTGTCACAATTGTTTAACCACGAGTTACAAAATATACATGCTCCGTTTATTTTATTCGTTCATAGTGGTAACAAGTTTAGATGTAAAACTCAAATAAAGCGTTTAATTACCTTAAAGGGAATAACTAGTCGTCCAAAATGTATCTTGAAGTGTCAGCTACACTAAAAAAAAACGGTGTTGAGGAATTAAACATTTTTCTGAACACATTTTTGTCCCCACTTTGTAAACATGTTTAGATGCCACACACACGTGTATAATTCCTAAACATTCTGTTTCAAAAACCGTGTAATTGCTTAAGATTTGGTGTTTAATAGCTAAACATGTTTAGAATTTAAACGTGTTTACAAAGTGGGGGCAGAATAAATGTTCAATAGTTTTTAGAGTTTTTTAGAGTATAATATCTGCTTTAAATTCCATAAAAATTATCTTGCATGATGTTTCTGAATAAAAATATTGGAAATTAAAGGTAAACCAAAGAGTTGCATTACATGAGTTTACCGATTGGGTTTCAGAAATGTCACATGATTTAAGAGGACCATTTTTGGATAAGGATACCAGCCTGGCTATACTAACTCCACTTTGGGTGATAGCACTTTCCCTTTAAGGTGTGTAATTTTACGTAACTTTAATACTTCCAAGTAAGCTGTGTTAAATGCATTTTTATTGGAAAATTGATTGTGGACAGCTGGGAAGGGTATTTATTGCCATATATATAGAGACACTTAATCCTCGCAAAAGTACATGTTATGTGGACAAAACTAAAATTGGTTTGTTGAGGGTACGTTGTTGAGAGGGGGTAAATAATACCGCAAGTGTGTATGTACATAAATTATTGTGTCGTATTACATGATTAGTAAGTAAATAAACCTATTGAGATTAGTAGATAACGGGTCTAAGCATAAGGCATATATACACGTTTGCCAGATAAGTGGCCAAGGTGACGTGTAAGTTACTCTCTACATACAAAAGAGTGGAATTAAGGACGGATCTAATATTAAGCTGTTAAGACTGAATACTCACTCTAAAAAGCCTGAGAAGGATTCTTTTTGGATCGAAATCTTTCAATCCAAATTTAGATTGGTCTCTAATTTCACTCTAATAAGAGTGAATTTTCACTCTAAAGGTTTAAGAGAGATAACAAGTTCTCATGTTGTCAGTTCACTTTAGAGGTTTATCGTACACTTTCTAGGGCATGAATGCATGTAAATGCGCTAAAATACCGGAAAATAGTATGAAATTACGTATTTTTTGAAGCAAAATGTATGCAAATTTCTCGTTCTGTAATGAAGACACCATATAGCCATGTCGCTATTTGCTGCACTCGTTAGTACAACTGCAGTTGAGTTGAATGTTTGTTAAGCGTGGTGAGGCAATGTTGCCTAAGTGATATGCCTTGACATTGTATTGTGCACCCTCTTCTTGCGTTCGTTACGCCAGTCATAATTCAGTTACCGTGGTCCTGAGTTTTTGGCATTCCTCTTTAAACCCTTTATACCGGAGGGTGTAGGCATTTGTGTGATTCACGTGTTTTTCTCTTTTTTAAAATAAAAATTGTCGCACTTGCTAACGGGAAGGGGATGGTGAGGCATCCCTGACCCCAATCTGGATTTCCCGTTTCCCAAGTTGCCCGAACACTGCCCCTGTGCTCAACAGGAATAATTTTACGAATCAAGCCTTTTCTTGTGCAAAGCCAAAATTGTATGGATATAAACACATAAATCATATATATACAAAATCGTGATTTCAAAAAAATCATACCCTCATGACACGAATTTTTCTGTTGTACCTCTGCCAGCTTTGCTGCTACCCTCTCTCGCGGAACAGCGAAATAACCGAAACGTCCATCTTCCCACGTGACTTGTGTTAGGCTTGGAACAATTTTGCCATTTACGATGACGCCAGGGCAAAGAGCAAGTAAAAGGAGAGTTTCAATTCGAGCAGACATTGCAACCCTTCAAAAAATTTAAGACTGAGAGCGAAGCCTGTAAAGAGATGAAAATCTGTCAATTTCTGCGTGATTCTGGTGTGTGCCTTCTGCTGCCTTACAGAGTTGTGATCTAAGTGGTACCTGCATCCCTGGTTTATGCAAACTAGTTACAGTGCTGCTGATGTGATGTACTCTTGCGCAATGGGTGTGAACAACTTCGACAGTTCGAAGAGACAGTGGAGAAGTAACCTTCGTATTAAGTTTCGAATATGCACGCCTCTTTTTTACGTACATACTCTGGTATTACGAATGCAGCCAATATAGGTGCAGGAGTACTTCAAGTCCGTCGGGCAGATGTCCTAACCTATCCTGTCTCTGCCCTCAATGCTATCTTCGTAGTGTCAAAACAGGTCAACTTGAAAATCCACGCATCCTCGAAGCGCAATCTGGAAGAGATGAAGCAATTAGGTAATTGAACGGTTTTGAACGGTTCTCACGTACGCCTATTTTCTTCACAACTTATAAGAACGAAACTGTGAAAGATCATAGAATGTGTCGATTCTGTTACTTTGTTGTTTGCCGTAATTCCTCCTCTTCTGTTCGGGGTATCCTTCAGGCAAATGCATGGATGCAGTCTGGATAAAATAAGATTTTTAGAGTCAGTCAGTATAGAGGACTATCCCTTATGCTACAATTTCCTGGTGATTTCTATATGCACCTCCTTTGCTTCCATTAACTTCTTCGATTTTTTTTATATTTATTTTGCGACTACCTCAAGGTGTACGTGTTCCACGTCTGTTTGTGTGTGTGTTTGGGGGGGGGGCGCCGCCACTACCCTTAATGCACATGCGACAATCTTGTCGTCGCTGGCATCATTCCATCTGGGTTGAAGCCGCTTGGCAATTTACCCCTCCAAGTAGGAAGACAAGGAGCCAACACTGGGTAAATGATCTGTACAGGATAGGCAGCGGCATACTGGTAAGGATTTTCAAAATGTAGGCCTTGAATTTTCAACTCTTATCTATCAGCATTTCCCTGAAATGTTGATCGCGTGTGGCTCTCTATTTACAATCGATGTGATAGATATCATGGAATTGTAATGAATGTTCTTGATAGAGGTACACTAAGAGTATATGCAAAATCTACAAAATGTGAAAGTAAGTAGGCCTACTAGTCTAATTTATTACTGCAGTCAAAGGAATCTCAAGTACTCGCACAAACAGCATTATGCAAAGTAACAAAATCAACTTAAAAAGAAATAATAATAATTAAAATGTTTATGTGTACAAATAATAAAGTAAACTGTAAAAGTTACGAAGTCAGCTAAGTAAATTATTAACATCATTGCACGTGGGGCTAGTGAATTCGGGGCCGGTTAGTTTTGAAGCACGAGAGTCTCAGCCTACCAGTGTCTCGCTTTATTTGTTTTTCATGGACCACATCATACAGGGGATGGCTGGATTGATCCCATACAGAGTCTAGTTTGGACTACATAAGAGGCACTGATGCAGATGGATTTGAGAGATTACTAAGACTCCCCAATTACTTTTTCTGTTTTTTTTTCTATGTGATACCTTCAACGGTTCAGTGCGAATCAATTATGTTTTATTGACGTTATCACCCCAACGAATCAAACAGCACCGCCAAACTCCATTAAATTTACAATTACAAAAAAACCCTAAAATCTCAGAACTGACGTTAAAATTCAACAATTTACGGAGACAATACAAAGTTTTACATTTTAACCAAAACATCAACATGATCTCCCCAAGTCAATTTGTTGTGCAATACAACCCCAGGATATTTATAGGTTACAACCGTT